>SCLG01000286.1:204736-227872 GCA_004367875.1 Oikopleura albicans | reverse complement strand
ACTTGAACAGAGGCAAGAAGAAATCAACCGCTGGAAGGCGGAAGAGGAGAAGCGTCGGTTTGATGAAGAAAAACGGCGTCTAGAACTCGAAGAGAGACTCGCTCAAGGTTAAAATTCCGTGTTTATTTTTATTTTTCAATTTATTTTTGTTTGTTTGTAGAGCATGAAAGAAAGCGTGCCAACGAACAGTTGAAACGTGAGGCTGACGAGCGCGCTGCCGAGGAACATATTAGGCGAACGTCTCGACGGGAAAATGAAATACGTCTGGATCAATTTGAGTAAGTACAGTATTTGCTCGCATTAGTGACAGTGTTTTCTGAAAATAGGGGTGCTTTGTATCTAAATATCTTGTTTAGTTTCGTTCTAGCTTTTTCGCCCAAAACCTGGGAAAGACTAAATGGTCCCTTCGTGGGTTTTTAGGGGCATGCTACCGGAGTTAAATTTTAGGCTGAATCTAAAAATATCTCCTTGGACCGTACTTTTGAATCGGGGCATTGAAAAAAAAATAATTCTGGACTACGTAATATTTTTAGAGCTGGCGATGCTTCAGTCGATAGTCGAGATCGTCGACGACATGGTTCAGGTAACGTTGATCATATATAATCAAGTATACCAGCTGCGCCGTTATGTTTCCGTTGAGCCCCGTCGGTGCCATTTGGTGGAAACATAACGGCGCAGGTGGTGTATAAAGTCCCGACCTTCTTGATGTGCACTTTTTCAACAAAATTTACGAGACTGCCGAGACTACCAAATGTTGAATTTTAAATAATCTAAGGTCGCTTTTTTCGAAGGTCCTTGACTTTTTTTTATAACGTTTCGGGTTTACGAGCTATCGACCTAATTTTTTTAGTTGATAGATACAACCTTTAAATGAAAATAAATATTCCTAAATTTTGCCTCGACCAAAAATTAACCGTTGGAATCCGAAAATCCAACTTAAAATTTGTCTGACAAACCAGTTAACTAAAAGGCAAAAAATAGAAAAAAATGTACCATTATGACCGACTGCATTGATGTGCACGACTGCCCTGATGTGCACGTTTTTCGGCAACGCCATATGCACATCAAGAAGGTCGGGGCTGTAATTATATATTGGTATTTACCAGTTGGTCTGGATTAATATAGATTTTTTTAGAAGAAGACAAACGAACCCAGCGACGAAAATGGATTGAAGAGCAGGAACGGCTCAGGTAGGTCGAATCGCGATCTCTTTGAACGATTTTATTTTTGCGTACTTTTTTATACCCAAATGATTATATAACTTTTTTTGACAAACACAGCACTTTATAGCTTTCATACAGTTAATGCAATTAATATTCTCTCAACGGTTCCTTGGGTTTAAGGTGCCCGCGTTCACTCGACAGGGTTTCATCGTCATCCGATGAACTTACGGTTTCTATAGCCGGTTAAAATCGTGTCAATATTTGGAAAGCCGGTAATTTAATTTAAACCGGCTCTAGAAATCGGTAAATTCATTGGACGCAAATTTTTTGCACAATTTTTATGCTGAAATAATACAAAACTGCATGTACCATTTTGCCCTAGCTGATACATTGTCGGACCAAACAGTAGTCCATCCACAGTAATCCATCCACCTGTATGTTTTTTTTCAATTTTGGGTATTCTAAAGAAAAATAATTAGGGAAGTTGAAGATTCCATTCAAGCAGCGATGAATGATGAGCCAACGGAACACCGTCACCCATATGCTCCGGACGCCCAAGCGAATAATAACTCAAATAGCAAAAGCGGCGTAAGTTTTTTTATATTTCGTGAACCGACACTAATACCGTAACCGGCAAATCACCGACTTTAATCAAAGCGCGGATCATAGCTAACACTTTACATTAGCGTCAACGCCGTAGCCTTGACGAGCGTCTTCGGGTATGATATTTTTTTTTACTTGGTGAGCCATCATGTTTTTAATCAAATGCTTTTTTTTTATTAATTCTGCTGATTTTTTTATTAATAAATCCCTTCGCCTTATGAAGATTTCTACTTTTCCCAATTATTGACAGCTTTTTAGATATCTTTATTTTATTTTTTGTTAGAAAAAAACTTTTGAAAAAAACATGGTGCGCTTGGTGCAGGGTGTTGTTTCAATGAACCAAGATTTATTTCATGAGCAAATCTATGGAAAACCGCATATAAAAATATAGAAAATAATATACAAAAAAAAAACATTATTTACACAAAGAAAACTGGGCTGTATTTATTATATAATGAGTAGTACTCATTGAGTACAGTGCATCGGCGCTGAAAATAAACATACAATAATAATAAGTAAATAGTAAAGAAAATTGTGATTTACATAAATTCCCGCCAAAGATAAATTTTTAACAGTAAATACGGACGAAGTCTAATCAACACGTACGTTACAGGATGGCACTAAAGGTCCAACTTAAAAGTTATACAGGAGGGTCTGG
Organism: Oikopleura albicans; assembly: GCA_004367875.1. Classification (NCBI taxonomy): domain Eukaryota; kingdom Metazoa; phylum Chordata; class Appendicularia; order Copelata; family Oikopleuridae; genus Oikopleura; species Oikopleura albicans. The sequence goes on along the minus strand of SCLG01000286.1, from coordinate 225,448 downwards.
TTATAAGGTCATAAGGTGTGACCGTTATAAGGTTAAGTCATCTTTTTTGCACTAAGGTCAAGTCATTTTTTTCTTGCATTAAGGTCAAGTCAATTTTTTTATGGGAAAAAAATCTTTGAAATCATGTCTTTTTACGTTTTTTTTTTTTGGAAGAAATAAATTCAGGTCATTTTTTTGGGGGGCTCGGCCTCTTAACCACATACGGTATGTGACATACCCCTGTATGCATATTTATAAATATTTCTACATATGTAATTTTATGTTTGAATTTCTATAAAACTTTGAATTTCTCGCCCATGAATCGATCCATAAAAAAAACGGACATTAATAATTATCCAAGTAGAGTCTGCTGTCAACATATGCCAAACATTATACAAAAAAGTGCTTCTAAAATAGATTGCATGAATCAAAATGTCAAAAATATAATTCGCATGAAATCCTGGTACAAGTAGTGGTATATACAAAATAGTTTTATTTTTGCGCAGAAAGGAGATCCCAGGAGAGTACGAATTGGTCGTCGATGAATACGGAACCACAAAAAACACTGGATATTTGTGCATAAAAATTTGGCTGGACATAAACATATTTTAATTTATCTCAATCACACACGTGCTTTAGTAGCTCGTATTCTGTCTTATTTTTATATCGAACACGATTCATATGGTTCAAGATTTTTCAATTTTACAAAAAATTACAAAAAGGGAATTCCATTGTAACAAAACCTGTTTTTATAATTCCTGTTTTTAGATATCAAGTTTTCAATGTCTTCTAAAACATACTCGTGGAAAAATACAGGGAGCTTGGTTTTACAAGTCAAGTCAGTTTTTTTGACCTTGACCTTATAACCAACCCCGCCCGTATGACTTTTTTCACGGATCAACCACTTTAAATTAATTTATATCCCACTATAGAAGCCGAATAAGAGAAATAATTATAAATTGTATCATCATTATAAGATAAAATTTATATCACAAAAAAATTTTCCGTTAGAATGGAGCTGTTCCTTTTTGATGTAATCTAAAAAAAATATCAATTACTTTATACAACTAACACTGCAAATGAAGTGATTTTATAACTACCCTAACCCCTGAAGTCTCAACTTAATCACCCTGTATATAAGAATTAATAAATCTTGGTTCATTAAAACTATTTTCGTTTACAATGTAGGTTGATTTTTTAACACGTTTTTAGACGTAACATACGTATTCGTTTTTTATTTTATTTTTTACACAGAATAAAGAAGCTTATAAGAGAATAACAAATAAGAGTTGGACAGGTTAATTTTTCGAAAACAAAAAGGTTTTTTCGACAAATTGACCTGTCCAATTCTTACATTTTCTTTGAAGCTTCTCTAACTGAACTCAGTTCTCGAGTGTCGATCGTTTTTTCTGTATATTATGGACCATAATTTATGGTACTAAGAAGTCAAATCCCATGCTCGAGACTTTGTACTGCATTTTTGACATCCTAGACTCTAGGACCTAGAGGACTTTGGTGAGTTTCTGATGGAATGATATCATCATTTTCTACGAATAAGTTGCAGAAAAAGATGGATTAGGCATTCCGGCGTCAGGTCATCATATGAGTCATTGATGTGTACATAGAAGTGGGTGAATAAGCGGCAAATGCAAATTCTTGCAGGTTATGTGTTGGTGTATCATCGAAATCAGGCTTAAGAATTTATTAATGAATAATAAGGTGTGTCCTTTTGTAAAAGCAGTAATTCGTCTTTGATACCGCAACGCACCATCATTTGCCGTCTAACGAGTAAGATACATGCATTTCACACCGTTTGAATTGGTACAAAAATAACGTCTAGTATACATACAGAAGTATATCATATCTTATATATGTATATTATATACATATATATATATATACTGTATATGCGTAAACAGGAATCAGTCAATCTTTTGAGGTCAAATTCACTCTCCGTCAAAAGTGTAGAAAAATATTCCTTCATACCGCCTGGTATAAGAAGTATCTATTCATATTAGAGCTTATTTGGATTGTTATTTATACTAATTCAAACGAAGCGCCCTTGAATCATAAGTCAACAATTTAATTTCAGATCAAAAAGGAGGCTGATGAGCGAATGGAAAAGGAGCGCGAGCAGCTTGAGGAGCTCCTTTCGCGTGACAAACCGGCACAAAGACATCCGTACAATTCGGTGAGAAATCTGAAATTGTAAAATTTGAAACCACATTAATTCTTAAAACGTTAACTTGAAACTTTCTTTCTTCGCCTGGGCTGTAAGGGTAGTTATGGTCCATAACTTATGGTTGTAAACGCATTTATAGTCGGGTTTCCAACGTTATTTTTAGAATCGTCCAACAGCAGCCAGACCGAAGTCAAGTTATGTACCGGTGCCGCCAAGCCATTCGTTTACGCAAAACAAGAATAAACGCCCCCTCTCCAGCTTTAATCCAAAAAGTACTTATTCTTCACAAAGTAATGTTGAGCCGCTACCTGCAGTACCAAAACCTTCCAGCTTTACGCATGATTCTTCGCCGAGCCCCGATTTAGACGACTCGATACAGGGGCCTGGTGTCATTGGCGCACAAGAGTTATACAATGACCCCCGTGATAAAATGATGCGAGAAAGGGAATCAGTACGAAGGTAATATCCTTTGCAAAAAAATTTACGTGCTGTTTAGCTTTTGTGTGGTTATAACTACAGGGGGGTCTGGTTATAAGGTCACAAGGTGTGACCGTTATAACGTCAAGTCATCTTTTTTGCACTAAGGTCAAGTCATTTTTTAAGATAAATCATGTCTTTTTTCACTTTTTTTGGGTTTAAATTTAGAACTCGACATATACGTTTAGAACTACAGGGGTAAACACGGGTAAAAAAATTTTTTCTATAGAAATCATGTCTTTTTTTTGGTTTAAATTTAGAACTCGACATATACGTTTAGAACGACACGGGTAAAACACGGGTAATAATTTTTATTTTTAGAAATCATATCTTTTTGGAATTTTTTCTTGCATTAAGGTCAAGTCATTTTTTTGGGGCTTGACCTTATAACCAGACTCCCCTGTATTAAAAAAGACTAGGGTGACTTAGGGTAGACTTAGGGTGTCCTGGGATAAAGTCTGACATTTCTATAGACTATAAATTTTTGTTTTCACAGTTCTCTTGCAAACCGGTGCCGTGTTAATCATCTTAAATGTTTTTTTGTTCTCGAAAATTTTAGATTATCATATATATTTAGGGACAATTCCATATTGCGAGGTAATAAGCCAGATCCCTCTCGATTAGCATTCCGAGATCGCCACAAGATCTTCGAGCAGCAAGCTGGACCCTCTCAAATGGCGAGCAAACCAAAGATGAGCCGAAAATTGCTTCAACTCGAGCAGGAGTTTGGCGGCCAATAATAAAGAAAAATAATAATAAAATCATCGCTACAAAAAGATTGAACCTATTTTTTCAGTTTACTATCCAACTACACTCTAATGAAAAAAAAAATTCACCTTACTAACATTCCATTGAAACGTATGATCTAAGATCATTTCTGCAATTAAGGCACACGTCGTTCAAATTCGAAACACTAATTCGCTGAAATTTGAGCTCTTACTCAAGATATTAAATATTTTTATAAACGTGACAGCGCTTAGTCGACGAACATCCAATTTAGATGGAAAAAAAAGTCTAAAAAATCACACCAGTCACATTTTACAAATGTAACTTACAAAAACTTCACAAAAATGATTGGCCCCTCCACTATAACAGACATAAATACAGTTCACAATTTATGAAAATGAACAATGGTCCATTGTCAATGGATATAGTGGCTGATATGAAAAAATGACTCATTAGCTTTGGAATTGATCCTTTTTAAAAACAAATATCAATTATGTTGTATGGAGTCATAGTGCATTTTCTAGATTTAATATTGCCTACTCAGTCGACAGCCGATACATTTTTATCTCAATTTTATCGTTCATTTTTTATGATACGCGACCGGTAAAAGTTTTTTTTTCAATAAGAAATGGCCCATTTCAAATGGGGTATAATTATATAAAAAATAATAATTATGATTTATTATTATAAAGGGGGTCTGGTTATAAGGTCGAGCCCCAAAAAAGTGACTTGACCTTATAACCATCTGAAATTTTTTTCTCTACAATAAGACCTTTAGTAATGGGAAAAAGACATGATTTCTATAGAAAAAAATAGGGAGGTTTTGAATACATACTTGTAATAAAGTGTCAGCTAAAATCAAAAAAAGGCCCTCATCAAAAAAAGCGTAAAAAATGACTTGACCTTAGTGCAAAAAAGATGACTAGACTTTATAACGGTCACACCTTGTGACCTTATAACCAGACCCCCTCTAGTCCATACTGTAGGATGACCAAAGACTTTTTAACTAATAATTTGTGTTCTCATGTTGACTCACTGTCGTGTTTAGATACAATAAGACATTCCGCTGTTTTATAGGCTTGCTGATATTATGATTTGCTCATACTTAGTTTAAATGGGTAGTTAAAAATTTTGAACAGCTTTTAGTAAAAAAAAATTACCACCATAAGTTTAACAAAAAATAACAAATTCATCAGGCGCAAACGAATTACAGCTAGTTACTTCCTTATGTGGGCTTCCAGTTACCGCATCCGCCTTTTAAGGAATATTTTTTGAGTTGATTATATTATTTGAAAAAATAGTAGTGTATAAGATTCCACATAGGTCGCTTTTTTTTTCGCAGGTCCTGGAATTTTTCTGAGCGCCACGTTTTACGAGTTATCGACCTAATTTTTTTTTTAGGTGAAAGATTCAACCTTTGAAAAAGGATTTAACGGAGCACTTTTTTCGATTTAGGTCAAGGTCANATTTTTTATGATACGCGACCGGTAAAAGTTTTTTTTTCAATAAGAAATGGCCCATTTCAAATGGGGTATAATTATATAAAAAATAATAATTATGATTTATTATTATAGAGGGGGTCTGGTTATAAGGTCGAGCCCCAAAAAAGTGACTTGACCTTATAACCATCTGAAATTTTTTTCTTTACAATAAGACCTTTAGTAATGGGGAAAAGACATGATTTCTATAGAAAAAAATAGGGAGGTTTTGAATAATAAAGTGTCAGCTAAAATAAAAAAAAGGTCCTCATAAAAAAAGCGTAAAAAATGACTTGACCTTAGTGGAAAAAAGATGACTAGACTTTATAACGGTCACACCTTGTGACCTTATAACCAGACCCCCTCTGGTCCATACTGTAGGATGACCAAAGACTTTTTAACTAATAATTTGTGTTCTCATGTTGACTCACTGTCGCGTTTAGATACAATAAGACATTCCGCTGTTTTATAGGCTTGCTGATATTATGATTTGCTCATTCTTAGTTTAAATGGGTAGTTAAAAATTTTGAATAAGTTTAACAAAAAATAACAAATTCATCAGGGGCAAACGAATTACAGCTTGTTAGTTCCTTATGTGGACTTTCAGTTACCGCATCGGCCTTTTAAGGAATATTTTTTGAGTTGATTATATTATTTGAAAAAATAGTAGTGTATAAGAGTCCACATAACGATAGAAAAAACAGGCATATTATGTGATATAAGGTTCTTCTTACTTGAAAATGCACCAAAAATATTCTCAAAAAAAATTCTCAATGACTAGAAATTGTCATGAATAGAAAAAAAAGGAATTAAGTCACGACGCGGCAGGAAAATTACGTAATCGCCACGCACAAGCCGTGTGTCAATAATCCTGGCCAATAAGAAGGCAATTAGTCATGTTGTCGAACTCGCTCATTGGCTAATCTATGAGTAATTTGTCAAATCACGCAACTCAGTTGCAATTATGAATTGCCAACTCAGCATTATTAATTTCAAATTCTCGGGACTCAGTGAAGAATATTTTTGGTGCATTTTCAAGTAAGAAGAATCTTACCTGACTGTGCAAAACTTACGATTTAAACTAATGATACAAATTATAATCACTGCAGCCTAATGGTACGAAACCACCTTTAAAAGGCGATTACACCAATTTAAATCATTTAATTGGGCACAAATGCATTAACTCCTGGGCGCCCGGGCATTAACAATGTGTCATGTGGCACGAAATGGTACGCTGAGGAGTTCTGAAAACCAAAATGTTTTGCAATTGAAAATACTTCTTTCTTACTCCACACTTTTTTTGCAGCCATGCTTCAAGTTCAATTCATGTTTTGTAAATAACTTGTATTGATTAACTCTAACATATCCATTCGATCGCGGTATATATTTAAAAAAAAAATACAAATTGTTCTTTCGGGTGGGTTTATTAGAGCCGTTTTTTGATTAAACTATTTCTCTATTTTTTAAATAAGAATAACTGTAAATTCACTGCAAGTTGTTTTTTTCACTTATTTTGTTTTAATTCTGTAGTTGTCCACTTAAAATAGATCTTTGTGATTCCGACATAAACTTCAAACTAAAAAAAATATTTTGGTGATTTTTTAGAATCGGACGTATTTAATCGAAAAACACAATTAATAACATAATATTAGGTTTTTGTTAATAAAGGGTTAATGTGAAAAAATCCATTATTCGCGTAATGAATGCAAAAATTTGACCAAATTACGCAATGTAATGTGAAGTTTTGCTCAACATTATCATTTAAATGGTGTTTTTGTACATTATGTAATACAATTTAAAATAAATAAATTAATAACGTAATTTGGTCAAAATACAATATAAATTACTAACGTAATTAGGAAAAATAAACCACATAATTTATAAAAAAATAAGATGAAAATGATAAAAGTTCTTTCAAATATGGCCCATAGTCTATGGCATGAATAAGAATATAAGACAACGTAGCTACGCGCAGTCAACGGGGGAAAATGCACGATAAAAACGCGGTGTTAAACATGCCGAAAGATAGCTATTTTCCATACAAAAATAACTATCCTCGTAAAATTGACCTGAAAAATCTGTAAGATAACAGAACCAATGACAAGATATTGGGTGACAACATAACGGCCCAGGGGTTAATGAAAACCAGAGTAAAATAATTTTAAAAATCTAATTCTAAGACCATATGGGATGGTATATTTATGAAATATATTTATTATAAACACCGTCCGAATAGGATGTGTTTTCTGGAGAAAAAGAAATCTTCCGACACTCAATATGTTAATATACACATGATGAGCTGTTAACCAGCGATAAAAAGTTTTTGAAAACTTGGCCGTTAACTGGTATTTGTGACAGCGATATCGCAGGAAAATTCATACCTGTCTGGTAAACGAAAATGAGGGCGGCCTGTTATTTTTTGTTATTATAAGTCGTGATGCATACTCTATATGCAGCAAAGTGCAGTCTGTTATATCCATACTGTTGTATCCATACGGGCGAAAGTCCTAGAAAAATGAATTTCTTCACTATTAACCCTAATATTAACAAAAACCTCATATTATGATGTAATGTAATATATACACATTATGCAATTAATTTACAATTCACATTATGCAAACTAATGTAATATATCNATATTAAGATTTACTGTAGCAGACATGCAAGGAGTGTGACTGATACAAAAGAGAATAGTTTGGGGACATTTATTCACAATTTTTTCTCCATTAAGGGCCGATGGTTGTAATAGATAACTTATCTAGCTAGGTTTATCATTCAACAATCATAAGATGCATATCATGTGTTATGCTATTTTTGAACATTTCTGTTCCCAGGCTGACTACAAGGTAGAAGCACACGTAGCTACGCGTAGGAAACCCAAAGTCTTCACTTATGGGCTATAAAGAGCGGATCTCATGAATATGGGATTTTTTAACTTGAAAAATGCATTAATTTCTCAATTGAACTCGGCGCATTCTCACTAGTTTGTTGAAAAAATGGGACACCCACACACATGCAGATTGGCTTGACGAATCTCAGCACGTTCTCTCGATTGGCTTCCTCGATAATTCTCGTATTAATTCGATTTGCCAATTGATATCCTCCTCTTCGAAACCTGTAATGTACCATTTTTTGAAACTTCTATTACTCGTCACGTTTTTCAAGCTCGTTTGCCAATTGGGCAAAAAATCCCATATTCATAAGGTTCGCTCATTAATTTACAACTTATTACTAATATCCTAAAGCTAATCAGTTATTAGCTTTAGGATATTGAAAAATGTCAACAAATTAAAATCAGTCGTTATAAATATGAGATTGATTGAATATCTGAATATTTGGATTTTATTCGCTTATGAAATCGCCGCTCAAAATGGAAATGTTCCACAAGAATGCTCTTATCACACTTATCTTCATTATTATGACGAATTTATCGCCGAAACGATTAGATAACAGTTCAAAATTTTAGTGGGTTATAAGACTCAGACAAATTGTATTAGAAGGGGGTGGTTACAGACTAAGATTTATAACTTTAACTTATAAGGTCTTATGACTTTTTAGCGCTCGGATCTTGCAATCTTTGGAGAACAAGTCCTGTGGTTTTTGTGTTTCATGTGTTTCTTGAAAAAATATACAAAAATCATGTATTTTCACTCTTTTATTGGATGAGGAATTTATGGTATCAAAGAACTCTAGTTTAGACTAAAAGTTTTCTTTCTAAAAGTATGGACCAGTTTTTGGCACTTTTCAAAATCAGAAAAGTTAACCTTACTTTGGGTTCGCTGTTGATAAATCAACCTGCTACAGGGGTATTGGTTATAAGGTCTGACGTTTTCACCGTTATCGTCAAGGTCAAGTCAGTTTTGTTCCGCGTGAATCATGTATTGTTGGCTTTTTTTCGACGAAAACCTCATGAAGGTCAAGTCAGTTTTTTTTAGCTTTTTAATCATACCCCCAATACAATATTTTCATAAATTGTGTTACAAGCTTAAAAACGAATTAAATTTTGAAATAGAAAATAAAAATCTATATTCGGAACTATGAATAAGACGAGTAGAATTTGTAGAAGTTTTGCCATTACTCGATGAATTGGAAAATAACGGGACCAATCTTTCAATTTATCAAGGTCTTCAATTTTTATCCGGGATTTTTGAAGCTCAAAAAGAACTCTTCGATTCCAATTATCAACCAATACCCAGAGACAGTCAATACAAAAGACGTATGAACGACCCTAATAAACGTAAGACAATATTTATGGTTCATTTAGAAGTTTGTAAATTATACAAACTTATGTTTCCCTTTAAGGTATAATAATATTGAAGTTAAGAATGCAATGCATGTCTAAGTAAATTTCAAGCTACAAAGTCGACAATAATTTATAAATTTAAGTTAAGTTACGGAAGTTGAGGGCGTTTGCGGTAAATATTCTCACGTGCTCCAGGAGTTAAAAATTTAAAATCGGGCTCCACCAGGGAAATAAAACATTTTATTCATGAAGCATTTTTTTGCTTTTGGAATTTTTTCATTTTTAACCCCAGAAAAATCAATCACGCCTTTTTGTGCAACCTGAAAAAAGCTACCTTAGCTATTCAACTTATATTTTTACTGTATAAGTTTTGTATCCGTTTCCTCTTAGGTACAAGTGGCGAACTTCCAGTTGCATTTGATGCACATGTGTATCATGGAGAAGGGCATATTGTTAATGACTGCATGTTTACTATGTTCACTATTCGTAATAGTGATGATATATATTGCAGTGAAAGTTATAAAAACGATGAAAGCTTTTTACACAGTGAGAAAGCTAGGGCGAATGAAATCTTAAAATAATTTTATATAGACTCTACACTATACAGTATAGTCTATACTACACTATACAGTATAATCTATACTTTACAGTGTATAGTATACAGTCCCTACCTAGTTAACGGGTACCTACTTAACGGGTATTACCTAGTTAATGGGTACGATTTTCAGGATTTTTTTCCTAACTAGTTAACGGGTACAAATATTTTCACGGAAAAATGTCTAAAAAGGCTAGTTTTTTGTGCTTTTGAGATGCTAGGAGTTAAAATTTTAGTGTGGTGTAATGCATTTTTGTAATCAGTAAATCCAAGTCTATAAGATCAATAGCGTTTTCAGACGATTTGAAGACTTTGAACATAGTCAAAACTCTATGACACCAACCTACCTAGTTAACGGGTACACTACTTTATCAATTTTTATTTCAATGGATTTTGTAAACTTAGACCGCTGAAAAACATTCCCTAATTCGTACCCGATATTTATAACCAGAAAACAGCATTAAAATATCAAAAAAACAAAAATCACTCATTTTATGGATTTTTTGGTGGAAGGTCCACAGCCTAGTTAACGGGTACGATTTTCAGATTTCAAGATACCCGTTAACTAGGTAGGGACTGTACAGTATAAATTATATTGTTCTGTGATTTCATTCGGTTAAGTTTTGGATGAAAAGTCAAAACCAGTTTCAGATTTTAAAATTATTGGCGGAAATTATGCTGTGCACAAAACTAATGGATCTTTTTCAAATTGTAGTCCTGTGAATAAAGCTCAAATTGAAATAACGGAATTTTCGCCAGCAGACAGCGAAAGATTGATGTTTGGTGGAGCATCAAGGTGATATTTTAACAACAACAAGTTAACTTTAATGAGTCAGGACATGAGCATATTCATGGTTGTTTGCATACATGCAAACAAAAATATAATATTTTAATTTAAAAGTGAGTTTCAGGCAAATCACATATACATTTTTATCAAGTAAGGACCAGTCCGTTGTGATGTATACAGAGTTTTATCTTACCCGTTTCGTCGTTTTTTGCAAAAATATCGGTTTCTCGAGCTACCGTTTAAGGGTAGATCCGCCAACTACCAGTTCAAAATATTAATAATATATTGAATTGGTAGTTGGCGCACCTATCAAATATTATTAGGGTCCAAATATTAAAGGGTCCTGATTTGAACGGGGTATCTCTTTCGTCATATGATCTCTGTATAGTTATAAGGTCAAGTCAGTTTTTTCAAAGTGCAGTAATGTCCAGTCAGTTGGTGATCTTATAACCGACCCCCTGTACTCATTTTACTGTGTGACTTGTTAAAACACAACTCAATAACATGTAGAATCTACATTGTACATACAAATAATACCGAAAATTGACTCAACAAAATTTAAAATCAAGTCTGTATGATTTGTCAACCAGTATCAAACTGATTTAAGTCAGTATTTCACCTTAATGTCTTTTAAACAAAATGCGGTTGTTGTTAAAATACAAGTATTTATGTTGGTTTGGACGGATCTGAATTCNATACATTCCCTACCTCAAAATCGTCATTATTATAATTTATAAACCACATATTTTTTTATTTGGTATACTGTATACGCTAAATTTGTATTTTTTTTTCTAAAAATTGTAGAAATGTATAGCAAATTAAGTTTGTTGTCCCGTTCTTTCAGTTGTCCGTTCGTAAACCCTACAAAATAGTCCACGTGTTTTCGTTCCGTTCACCGATTGGACCAGCGGGAAACGGGCCAATCACAAAACTGAATGAAATCGGAAGATGGAAAATTTAGGGAGGTTTTAAGAAACCAGATACAGTCAGGTCCCTTTAGATGTGCACCCTTTAGATGTGCATGTCCCTCTAGATGTGCGCTTTTTTACGAAAATTTGTAAATACCTCTAGATGTGCGCCTTTTTCAGGCCGACTTATTCCCACTGTACCTATAGATGTGCACGTTTTTTCTCGGATTTTTTTCAAAAAGTGTCTTTAGATGTTCATTTTTTTCATCATTTTTGCCCTGAAAAAAAATTGAGATGTTCATAATGCCCAAAACGCATGTTTAAACTGTATTTTCGATAATGCGTGACGAATGGGTCCTAAACTATATCGTTCAATAAACGAGGTGGTATAACAGCTGCACAAACTTTTAGATGCCTCCACTGGGTGTCTTAAGTTTTAGCATATAAATTGGGCAGAAAAAATAAATGTTTATTCAATAATATGAGCGGAAGAGGCCTACCTCGAAGGCCATTTCGTCCACTTAGGAATTTCTTGAGTATAAAACAGAGCAAATGCATTGTTTACGACGATGGCGAAAATATTTTCGGAAAAATATGGTCAAAAAATTGGAAACGTTAATTTATGTGTATTTTTATAAATTGTAAATAAAAAACATGCTCAAACGTATTATCACAAAAATGCTAATTTATAATCTACAAAAAATAGTTGTATCGAGTTTAGACTTTTTTGGTAGCATTTTTTCAGTAGAATACGAATATCACGTTTATAGGGTTATTTAACCAACTTTTGTAGAAAAACGGTCAAATTGTCCGTGAGTACCACGAGCAATGTCCCTTTAGATGTGCATGTCCCTCTAGATGTGCATGTCCCTCTAGATGTGCACGTTTTTCGGAAATCGAAAATGCACATCTAAAGGGACCTGACTGTATAATATTAATATCTAAAGTTCGGTAAACTAAAAATCCGGCAAAGTTTCAAAAAGGTTTCAAAATTTCAAAATGATTTTAGGATTTTATCACGTTTTTAAATGGTATAGTTTCCGGTTTTTATAAACATACGGTATGTTACCCTTACTTACCCTTACTTAGCGTCGATTTTTTTTTCTTGAATTGAAACCTACAGGCTGAGAAAAGAGACGTCATTGCATTTTTTTTTAAGATTAAGAGCTAATTATAAAACGAAACTCGCCAAAACGGTACACGCTTGTCTCTCATAAGTTACTAAAATTCAGGATTTCGCGGACTTCATCCAATCACGACTGAATGTCAAAAAATGACTTCTAAACATCTATCAATTTTGAAAGACTTGCATTCTTCAAGTTCAACGTTTGCCGATCTCTTTGTAAACTTTACGGACAAGTTGCTGGAACTTTTGCCAAATTCTAAGTACACCTTGGATGTTCAAAACTTATTACGTACGGTGGTTCGACACTTCATAAAGTAAGCGACGAGTAAAATTTTACATGGTCTATCAAAGATTAATAATCACCAAAAAATATTTTGTTACTTACATGATGACAATGATGAAAAACAAGATATATCAAAAAACGCCGCCTTATAAACACTACGAATTTCATTAGCTAAGGGGGAACCAGCCACACATTGTTATTGAAAAAAAAATCCCGTTATTACGACTACCTAGACGATAAACGTAATTATGGAAATCTGTAAGACTACAGCATATAGTCTGTATCATATCATATTGTGGCGTTTAATAAAATGGGTAGGTGGTGTATAATATTCGAATAAAAAAAATTACACTTGTTAACAGTACAGCTTTATAGTCAGTTTTTTGCACCCAAAAGTTGCCATTCATATTGACTTTTCTAAAAATAAACTTAGAAACAATTTTGATCGGATGAAAATCTTTGAGCGGTCCTTAAATGTTTCTGACTACGGACCGGGGGGCTACGACCCGGAGGGCTTCTTTATAAATGAAGGAAGAGAAACGAACATCGCGTGGATTGAGAAAGAATTGGAGAACCATCATGAAACGAACAATTATTGCTTCCTTTATGAAGAGTTTTGGCGAGCTGTTCATGGATTATGGGACAGTCCCTTGAGTCAATATAAGGCTAAGTTTCAAGTTTTATGTTAACTTGGCAGCATTAAGAAATAGTAATTTTTATAGTCCAGCTGACTCGAGGTTAACTCGGCGCCTTAATGTTATTTTTTTTTGCGTTTAACGCTCTTAATATCTTAAAAATGAGGAAAAATTCTAATTATGCAATATAATTGAGTGCAAGATAACTGCGCCGAGGACATATAGTGACCTATTTCACGTCTTATTATTTAACCTACTTAGTTTCTAAACCAAAATTATTTGCGTGACTTTTATTTGCATCATCTTTTTTGCGCTTAAAGTATTGTTTTCATATTTATAATGAATATTATGAATACATATAATATGTATTATAATTTATGATTTTTTTTTTATTCTTAAATAATTATTAATAATACACTTATATTTGAAACTTTTGATCATAGCTACCCTTCAATTCCACAAAACGAATTATTTTTTACAAAAATATTTAGATGATTTCATTTTTGACGAAATATATTTTAATGATAATCAAGAGGAAAGTTCAGACTATTTTTATATAGTAGTATTTGTTGTTTTTCTAATATTTTTTTTTTGATAAACTTGATAAAATGAAAACTGTAGGTCGCTTCGTCTTGTAATTTTCGTTTTGTAGTTATTAGTTCTAACTATTAAATAGTTAACAGTGTTAATTTAACACAACAAATAAACTTTGTAAGCAACCGTACTGAGTCAGCACTGCCTGTTCTTTACACATGAATTCTTATTATTTTTTGAACACAGTTTCAATTTTCAAATTAGAATAGTAATTCAAACGACGATTCTGTATTCGACAACAATATGTGGGGTCCAGTTAAGGATGATATTAAAACAGGTTGAGTGATACAAACAGCCCGACTATTCGTCAAAGTATAACTATTCCTCGATAGCATCGTTAGTTCAAAAAATATTTGGAGAAAAAATACAGGGGGGTCTGGTTATAAGGTCACAAAAGGTGACCGCTATAAGGTCAAGTCATCTTTTTTGCACTAAGGTCAAGTCATTTTTTTTATAACCAGACCCCCCTGTACTTTTAATGAAACAAAACTCGGACGCAAAAAGACGTAGTCGAAAAACCCGATGTATGAAACATAATTTATACCAAAAGTAACAAAGACGAAAAAGAACTAGGTCGAAAAAAATACTTTTCGGATTTGGACGTAAAGTAACTTCGACGAAAAACTTTGACACCCTCTTAGTCAAAGTATTTTCATGGGCAGCAAATATACTGTATGTCTTATTGAAAACGTATTTGTCTTCGTGTTTTTCACCACTGAAGAAAGCTATTTTCAATACGTTCAAAAACATACCACTGTGGTACACACACAGTAAGCTATACCGTTCTCTTTTGATTTCTTTTTCGTGATAGTCTTAGAATTTGTAGCCATTAATATAGCCATTAATATAGTTTGTGGACTCTTATTAATTTATTGTATCCCTTTGTAGTAACCCCACATGAAATTTATGATGCACTTCAAAAAGCTATCTCAATGATTCTGAAAAAAGACTCAGGTTAAATATTGCAGATCTACCGTTGTGTCACATACAGTACGAGTCAGTAAAGGTGCTCACGTTTCAAATAAGATCAGTGTTCCTTCAGGAGTACATTTGCTTAATTCAAATTGAGTTTTTGTCGCTGATTTGCCAATAAAAGTCCGACGTTCAAATGCATCATGCATGCCATACTATTCCATCATAAGCCCGTTTTGCTATTCTATGATAAATTCGTGGCGCTGATTGGCCGAGAGTGGATACCTTAACAGACTCTCACTGTAACAGTTACAGTAATTTAAACGATTTAGATCTTGGATCCTTGAAATCCTGTATATCTTCTATTGTTGGCATTATGAAACGGGTCATTGAAAAGAGTTTGAACAACGTTAATAATTCACAACACGAAATACTTTTCACGTCATAGGTAAAATTTTCTGCTAAAATATATTTTTTTCAAAATTCAATATTTTTTATTTGGCGTCTCTATCCTTACTTGGCGTTCCTAACGTTACAATGTAACGGTTACATCGAATTTTTTTGTATTATTTGGTGTAATTAATAATTCAAACTATAAAAAGATCCAACTGGATGTGTCAACATAAGGGAAGGACTAAACTGGACAAAAACATTGGAGGCAATTTGCGGTTCCAAATGCTACTTTAATTTTGAAAACTCGATGTTTGACGAAATGATCCGTATTATGAAACTGACCGTTAAGATGTCTAAAAAAACAATCATCGCATTTTGCCAGGTTTTTTTTCAAAAATTGGCGGAATATGTTTTATGCAAACCTTTAAAATATTTTTTTTTTCAAATCAAAGGTCGTTTCATTCCGCTTTTTTCCATGTTTGATTTGTTCTAGATTTGCTCTAGATATTTCAGAAAGCTATAACATTTTTAAAACCTTGTTTAGTTCAACCGTTCAACAAAAAGTTGTTTAGCTATTTTTTTTTTCATTTTGAATTCCAATAACATATTTAGGGAAATTCGCCGGGATCAAAGGACGAAGCGTGCCTAAATCTCGTGTCCGATACTCTTAAAGAAGCCAAAGGATTGGTTTATTTCCTTCAATTTGTTTATACTGAAATTGCTAATCACTATTTGGTAACTGATGGTCATTCAGTAGCTCGAGAGGCAACAGCAGTGCTGGACACGATTGAAAAATACGCATACTGTAACGAAGATGTTCTTTGTGAGAAGCTTAATCGTAAAATTATGCAAAATATGTAGATCGTTACCTATTACATGAATTTGTATAGACCTTCTGTAACTTACATCATACATATTCTTGTCCATTACATATATCGCAGTGATTTTAAAACACGAAAAAAATAAATAATGTTACCATTTTTTGGTAACGTTGGTTGACAGAGCGTCTGAGGCCTGTGTGGCCTGTCATTGGCCCTTTTTTATAGCTCAATGAAGCTCAAAGAATGAAATTCTCTGAATTCTAAAGCTCAAAGAATAAAATAGCTCAAAAAAGGACCAATGACAGGCCACATAGGCCTCAGACGCGCTGTCAAGCAATGTTACCAAAAAGTGGTAAAATTATTTATTTTTTTCGCGTTTGAAAATCACTGCGATACTGCAAAGTAAAGACTGAGACTAAACGAGGCCAAATTGAAACAATACAATGTGGTTTATCAACGGATTTATAGAAAAATTTTGATTTTTAAATACATTTTTATTTTTGATTTTGTAAACCGAATCTAATATAAGCCGAATTGGAAAATAAAAGCTTGTACTTGATGGACGTTGCACGAAATGGAAAGTCTAAAAAGTTTTTTTTACAATCTATGTACTTGACTCAATCCTTCTCTTTTACGTTACGTGAAATGTTTCCCTCTGATTTGGAGAAATATAACAACGACGCAACTATAAATCTTGGAACGGTACGACCTAGGGTCCATGATGGGGTCATTCTACTAGAATGAGTAGTTGAACTCATCGCTTATTTTTTTTATTTTGAAACTTAAAGCATACGTTTTATATTCTCAAAAATATTTCTCAAAAATGGTACGCTCTCCTTTTTGATGAAAACAAAAATCATTCTGGTGCGTATACATAATCTTATAAAGCGGATGCGCATATAAAATGGTGTTGCACTTGGCCCGCGAGTATGGTATTTTCGATGGTGTAGGTGGCAGGAGTTGGAATTGAGTGGAGGTGGTGCTACGTCAGAGTTATTGACGTCAGTGGGTGATGACGTCAAAACGTGAACGTAAGCCTCCTTTCTGCCTCTGACGTCCCCAACACCACCACCACCTCCACAAGGCCCGCTTTCGTTTAGACCATCTTAATGGAACAACGTCACAGTGCACGTCACAGCACACGTTTTTTTCCCGAAAACGGGTGAAAGATTTTTACCTAAATTCTAAGATTTTGGATTTTTCCTAGAATTTTTTTGTTTCAAGTTTTTTTTTTGTTCTTAACTTCACTCGACGATAATTTTGAAGATGAATCACCGGTTTCGATGATGAGCTCTAATCAGAAGAGTTAAAGAGAAGAAATAGAGAGTTTGGTGTTGAAAAAGAGTATGCTTATGATGGAATCAAATAATTTACTGCTCCCTTCAACGTCAAGATCTTCCAAAAACGGTAAGAAGATTTTGTGAAGAAGATTTGATCAATTTTGGCGTTTGAATTCGTATTCTGCCTAAGGCACTTTTTTGCTCGAGTTCATCCTTTCGATTGTTTTTCGGCACATTAAAAGTTTAAAAACCACTTTTGTGTTCAAAAAGGTACATAATAAATCAAAACTACATAATATATACAGAAATTCCATAAAACACCGAAGTTTTATGCAATATACAAGAGAACCAAAATGTTGGGTTAAGAGAACCGTCATATATTCTAAGAATTGTATTACTTCAGGAGTGATCTTTTTGAGAGGTTAGACTTAGAACATTCTAAAAATCAAACTAGTTGACAAGCGGTATTATCATAAATTACTAAATTTTTCTTATAATGAATTTAACGATAGTTGTCGGTTAAGTCCATTTTAAAGATAACGTTTTTTTTCTAAAACGTATTGAAACGGCTTTTCTGATACAGGGTTAATTCTGTGTACGGGTAGGTTGCTATGCGTGAGGGGCTAATTTAGCCCGGCTAAAGAGTGAATACGCTTTGAACAAAATATAAAGTACTTTAGCCTAGGAATGTACGACATTGAAACTTACCGTGGAGTTCGTAATTAGCGTCACGAGGCTAATCAAATTCATGACACGAACTAATCAATTTACATGTGCGTATAGAATCTAATGCTGGTAAGCCGGTATACTGTATACCGGTTTGCCAGCATCAGATTCTATATCCTAGTATACAGTATACGGTATATACAGTATACTAAATAAAAAGTCATTTCGATACAATGGCCATAAACATTTTATGATAAACTATGGCCGCCCTCTATTTTCCTGGAATCTTGCGCCGTTCAACTTAGCTTTAGTTTGGCGCGCTTATTGCCAATAAGTTATTGGACGTTGATTTAAATGGCTGTCGCTGATTGGCTGGATAAACCTACGGTACTCGCGTGAAAACATTAACAAGATATAGAAATAACCCATGGTACTCGATTTGATTATTTTATATTTTTCATCTTGTTGCCATGTGTCGTATTTATTTAAAAATATAATTAGTAGCCTAAATCGCGCAATACTTTAAGTTAAATTATTATTCACAATTTGAAAAAATAATGATTTAGATAAGGAAGCAGAAGAGGCGTTAAGCGGGTTTCAACTTTCTCGTCAAACCTTCGGCCCGCCTGATGAAATTGAGCAAAAGATAATCGATACGATTATTGAAATTGACCGTGATGGGCAGCCTGAGTCAGAACCGTCAAGTTCAAATTCGACGACGCCGACGTGTTCGCCCCGGGCCGACAATCTTTACCTGAATCGCTTGGGACCCGACGATAGCCAAATGGACTCGATTTTCCATGGGCCGACTTATCCTGACGAGGACGATGACGAAATTGTGACTTTAACGCCTCTCCCAGATAGTCTGGAGTTTCAACCATCACAGTATGAGGAAGAAGATGATTGGCTACCATCATCACCGCCAGAGGCGCGCACACATTATGAGGACCAATCAGCGCCCACAAAAAATCTATCAAAAAGCAGCTGTGTCATTCGGCCTTTGGGCCCCGCTAAAAAATATGGATGCGACATGTGTGATAAAGCCTTTGTGCGTCCAGCGGAGTTATCGCGCCACATTCGAACACATACCAATGAGCGACCTTTTCAATGCGCCACATGCCATCAGAAATTTAAGCGGAATGATCATTTAAAGTCACATGAAACCAAGCATACAAAAGTTAAAGATCACAAATGTCAACTCTGTGTCTATCGAACCAATCGGAAAGATACGTTAAAGCGACATATGAAAAATCGACACAAAACAACCCTTTCAGAAGTTACCAAAACGGAATTTTAAAAAAGAAGGCATACAATTTCTTCAGCTTTTTACATAATCGCTTTTTTTAAATATGATTTTGTCAAAAAAAAAACTACTAGTATTTGTGCATTAGGTATTCTTAAGTGGTCTTGGTCATCAAACGGTATTGTGGCACATATTGTAACAATATGTTCCCGTACATATTTTTCAGTATGTCCCCAAAAAGCAACCAAAAAGAACATAATGACAACTTTGACCCTAGAGCTTTTAGGGGGTCATATTACAGTGTACGCTAGAATAGCTGTAGTATTTTTCAATGAAGATAAGCACAATTTGTGATAAGATACCGTGGAGTTTTTTTTTTAATTTCATGCTTAATGTGCCACGATTAATTTACAGGGATAACAGCTTGGAGATCGAACAAAAAAACTACCCTTGCCGAGACCCTAGTGGCTAATTTTGTTGAGTCTTATAAATTATACTAGATTATAAGTTATGATGTAACTTATAGTATGAGGCCCATACTGATGTAACATCTAGTTTCACGTCGCAAAGATTTAAAACAATGCGATTGCTTTGTAACCATTTTCGGATTTTTTTGCAATGCTTCATTTATTAAATCAAATTGTTTTTCACTGAGTTACTGAGAAAATGCAGCACGATTTTTAACAGAACGTAAAAACGGTCCCATGACTAATCAAAGTGATTGCAGCGTTAAACGCTGTCCGTTTCCTTTTGGGGGTCAAGGTGTCCTCAAAATAATTTGCCTCAACATCGTACGAGTACTCACAGCATAGAGTTGCAATTTACGACCCCTCTAAAAAAATATACGACGCACGACTGCATTAACCGAAAACGGAGAAAGATGAAAACCGAGAAAAGTTTCTTCACGGAAGAATAAAATTCTCTAAAACTCACATATATTTTATGATATGATGTAGTTTGATACATAGATTACGCTGGTGAAAAAAGTCGTAAAAGGGGACACGTTTTGGCGCTAGAGAGCATTTTTGGCAAATTTTCTCCGTTTTGGTTAATGCCCGTACGACGCGACGTAGGATGTCTATGTCGACAAAAACAATTGACAATTTTTCTGAATCTGCCCTACATGGGAAGTAATAAACAAAATACAACTAAAAAAAGCTAATAGTGATCACGAAATATTTTAAACTTGTGATTTTTAACACGATATTCCTACTTTAAAAGCACATTAGTTTTGAGAATAAAGTGAAAAAAATATTAGGTAAAAAAATTAGATAGGGCTAAGCTATAAATTATATGTGGCTGCATAACCACACACATACAGTCCCGACATTCCAGTTATGCAGCAATGCTCAGTTGTGCACTTTTTCACGTAATTTTACGAGAC
>SCLG01000286.1:175557-194563 GCA_004367875.1 Oikopleura albicans | reverse complement strand
ATAAAACATGTTTTCTGATAAAGATAGCCAACCTACGACTATACGGTCTAAGTTAACTCAAAAATGTGAGACGTACTTTGATAATGGCCTTGTTCCTGTCCGTTGCAGCTGGCATCATAGGGATAGTTGGCGACTAAATCACCGCCATGCAAGTTAGCCGACAAAACAAACGGATGGCGAAGAATCCAATTCATGAGAGCTTGAGTTTCTGGTTGCCGAGTCTAAAATAACGACTAAATGGTATACATTAAATATCATAGATACAACGAAGTGGCGTAACGCTGTCTGTAACTACTATAACTAAAGTTTATAAATTATAGGCCCCCTCTACCGGTATGTTTACCGGGACATTTTTGTGTTACAAATTTCTATAAAAATGATAATATATATATAGTCCATAGAAAAAGTTTTCAAAAGATAATACAGGGGGCATCTTTAGGGCCCATGATTACTATGTAAAAAACGGACCTTTTAACCAACCGGTTCCACCCTATGTAATTAACACTTGAATAATCAACATAGCAGAAATAAAAAAAAACAGAAAAAAGTCTATCGTTTACCTCAATGCTGCTATCTGAATCGGAGTCTGTGTATGCAGCGCGTTGTTGCATGCGTCGGAAGGCAAGTTTTTGGGTCAAATGATCTGAGCGGTCCCCTTGCGGGATAACACACGCCCATTGGTCAAGATTCGGAAAGTCCCGGTTCAAGTCGACGCCGTTTGCATTTGGCCGTCCGTAGACATAGGGCTTAGGGAATGAGGGGTAGTTATACGCCTCCTCATAACCGTCCGGGTTCATCGAGGGCAGAATGTGAATGCGGGTCGTGTTCATTAACCGCTGAGCGACCGGATTGCCGGAATTGTACTCTGTGCATAAATAATGCGCCAGCCAAAGAAGTAACTCCTTGCCGACTACCTCGTTACCATGCATATTACCAACATACTTGAATTCGGGCTTCAAGACTTGATGGCGGCCTGGCCCGGTTCCGAGCTCAATTACTAACAAATCGCGCCCCTTGACGGACTGTCCAATCGAATACAAACGGCTTGTATCTTAAGGACGTTTGTTTTACAAAATAAAGTAAGACGATTTATTCAGACAATATATACATTGTATTGATTTTAAACCAATCGATATTTTGTCGTTATAACCAGTTAGTCATACCGGGATGTGACATATTACGCAATATTACAACTAAGGTGGCGCGGAGTTTTGAGCATTAAATAAATTATCATTCCTGAAAAATTAAGACGTTGTTGCAAAAAGATACAATTTTATCAGACAGTCCTTAGAATCATAACATTTGGAAAAAACTCAGACATCCTGTTCTCTAAGAAAAAAACTCTCCACGGATAAAATCCGCTATTTTATATTAAATCCGACAGTTTGTGGTCCATTAGCAATAATTTATTTTACCTTACAGGCTGTATATTTCAGGCTGCGCTGCAGTCATGTCAAATTTAGTCAATCGAGCTCAATATCCTAATTGAGAATATCCTATTGTCAATTGGTTAAATAATAAATGCTTTAAAATTACCTGGGCATGTCGCCTTAATGAGCTGCATATACTCCTTCATCTCACGGTACGAATGGTGGCGCATATCCAGATACCGTTGGCCGGTGCTTGGCCCTGCCAATAGGGCCAAGCAAAAAAGGAACCCCATGTTAGTCCCCATTTCGGCCTAAAGAAAAAATTCTCGGTTAATCTTCGATCGGTAAAAAAAAAAGCGTGCAGTAATAATAATGAGCGCATTTTTCGAAAACGTTTTTGTGTTTTGCTTTGTTTAATCTGTTCAATATGCCTCGATTGTTTTTTTTTCCGCCAGACAGATCTATTTGGGGATGACAGTTGTCAGACTCGCCATTCATCACTTTTGTTTCACTAAAATTAGTTTTTTTTATTAATGCTCCAAATTATTTATCTATGTGTTTGCTTGTCGAATTCGGTCTTTTATAGAATAAAAAAGGCATTTAATTAAACAACTAAAGAGTTTGCTGGACGGAAAACATGTGGTACATAATCGCCCTTTGAGGAGGTTACTGTTTGCTTAATGTGTCTTATAATGTGTCATACTCAATGTCATACTTTGCCTTAGCTAATGAAAAAGCCATATTTGTGACTTAGATTAAACAAAAGCCGCTCACATACCGTATTTGACATACGTTGGCCATGACGTACATATATGGGAATTAGAACCAATACAACTTGTTTGTAAATGATTTATATTAATCATTAATTTATTTTTTATGTGGAAGGCTAACCACCGATAAAATGGTTATTTTCAATTTCGGGCTGATTTTTTTTTTGCGTGAGAAAGGCAGGTTTATGGCACCCGTCTGAGACAACTTATAAATATATAAGCCATTGGCGGATTCGGCAACTACAAACGATTTTTAGCACAAAAACTTGGCTCGAAATCAAGCAAGACACTCTTAATAGTTTCGTCCGTTAAAAAATTAGTTGATTTAAATTTGAAACTTTCAAAGAGGCCTTTTTCCCCATTTTGCCCCAAAAATATTCCAGGTTATAAACAATAAAAACCGGACACCCTATTCATATTCGATGTAAAAAATGCGGTACTTGGAATTCCAGGTAAACTTATTTCAGATGTTCCAGTACGTAACTTATTTGGCTGGAAGACTGTAATAATATAATTTATACACGCTATAGCCTATAACTTACAGGCTATAATAGTATGGACTGGAACTCAAATACTTTTGAGTGACAACGTTTTGGGGTTGTTATGACTGACCTTTCAGTTTTTGTTAACGAATTTTTTTGTCAAAAAACTCATATTAAAAAAATAAAACAAATAATTTGGCCTACCACCATTTGTTTCTATATCTCTTCCATAAACGACAAATCTACAGCATCGTGTTTTTTTTTTACAAAAAATATATATTATTCCAGTTTGAAGGAAAACGTTAGAATGTATTGATACAAAAAAGTGAAAACGCAAAAAAAAGACGAGGAAATAATCGAAGCAGCACAATGACACGCATTAAGACTGACGCTCATTGGTTAAAGAAACGGTTGAAATCCCAATGGGACGAAACATACTGGTTAGGGTGTCAGAATGTGCATACCGATACAGAGCAGAATGAAAAACAACCTCATCAATATTTTAACCATTAAAAGCCATTTGGGACCAATTTGGATTCAACAGGATATAGGTTATGGTCCACCATAACTTATGATATCAACAAATGGTATTTAAGAGTGTCATGTTTGATTTTACTTAATAAGTCAGACATTTTTGTTGTTCTTAAATGCGCAATACTTTAACTACTCCTACCGGACGAAACATGCTATGAATTTAATTTCAATTGTAAACGTCGCCCAAAGATAGGCCTAGGCACTAGAATGCGTAATTGGGGTCCTATAATTCTATAATGTTTTTTGTGGTCGAAAATTGAAGTTCAAAGTGCAATACTTTTTCGGCACTTGTTTCACGTCCTGTATTTTTATGTTTAGTTTTTGAACATTTCTGTCAAATCCAGATAATATATCAAAGGATTTTTGTTTAACATTTTTTTTAAGACAAGCTATTTGTTCCAGAAAAGACAAGCTAGATTCGTTCCAGAAAAAATGATTTTAAAAATATGTTGATTTTCACAATTAAAACTTGGTAAAACAATATATGGTAAATATATATGGTAACACGAATAAGAGTGCGGTGTAATGGGCATGATTTCAAACATTTTGTGGGACACATTTTACAGGTGGTTTTAGAGAAATCATTAAGTGCAAAAAAAAGTGCAAAAAAAAGTCGTGCAATATTTGGTAGTCGCTTATCATGGTACACATGGTAATTCAAACTTAGTTTTTGTTTTTTGTTGAACTGGTTTGTCAGACAACTTTTTAGGTTTGTAACTTGATTCGTCTAAACTTTCTGTGAAGCATATTAGCATTTGCGGTTGATTTAAAATTTATGAATTTGTAAATACAGATTAATAAAATATTATTTGTATTGTTTACAATTTAACACTTGAACAAAATTGTAATTGAAGTTTGTTTTAAAACACGGGGAATTTGGCTCCACTCCGGTAACATCGGTTAAATGTCATTTTGACGTATTAAAGGTGCCGATTCATTTAGGCGAACGTTCTATTTGGAGAACATTTTCAAGGGCGTTTTAGACTCTAAAACTTTTAAAAAAAATAAACCAAAAAAAAATGATATACATTAAAATACAAATTAAAATGAATTAGTGGTTAACCGTTAACATATAGCAAATGCTAATTAACATATAGCAAATGTAATTACAAATTTCCCTTTTTAATAAACCGTTTTTTATAGAAAAAGACATAAATAGTTACCATTGCGGAGAGGCATAATAATTGAAATACGAATATTTCCACGTTCGTAGACATCGACATATCTGAAGTCATGAAACCATATAAATAAACTGTTTAGTAGAATATCTTTGATGAACTTGCAATTACAAACAGGAATTATAACTGAAGATAGTTTGTTTTCGTTTAAAACAAACATATTTTTACACGAAAAGGAATTTTTTTTTCAAAAACCAGAAAAGGGAATAAGCTTAATATGGATTACAACTCATTATAATCGTTTTTTTATGTCTTCGAAAGAGTTATGGCTGNGCGCACTGTCGCGTTGTGTGCACAACAATCACTCAATACCTTACAAGGTATAAACGAGTGTTTGTTTTTGCTGTTTTTGGAGACGAATTTTTGAAAACGATTTTATTTTTAGCCACCCTTGGTTTGGTAAACCTGGAAAGTTTGAACGTTAAACTCTTAAGAGTGGGAACCACCCAAATTTTCTCATTTAGGACAGTCTAGCATTTTGCTCATTTCTCTAGAATTACGATAGCAATCAGTATCAAACTTTGCATGCGTATGTAGAAATGCCCAAGAAGGTCCATTTATTGTGTTTCAACTTAACTCCGTATCATATATGTCCCCCACAGCGTTCTCAAGTAGGCCAAAACCTAGTTACTAGAAACGATCCAATGCACCAGATACGTAAAATCGACTATTTTCATCAAAATCATAATAACCGCATCCAGAGTGAGCATCTAGTTTACCTAATCTTTTTATTCACAACTTGAAACTTATATGGAAAAAATCGATTTTTCGATGAAAAAATCCAAAAAAAGTGGGGAAACTCACACACATTCAATCATAGATCTTTTATCCGGCAAAACCATGCTTCGAAAAATAGTAAACACCTTAAGTATTCGTTGGTTCCTCATATTTGAAAAATTATCAAATCTCGAAATTGTTTATCTGGTGCATTGGATCTATTTGAAATCCGTTTTTTATCGTATTTTATGGTAACTATTGCAATATTTGTCGTTTTAAATTTCGAAACCGTCGATTTTTTTAACCAAACTTCTATGTTAATTCTTAAGACATATAAATAAAGTCCATTGAAATAAAAATGACTAAACGAAAATAGTTTAACAAGCGAAAAACCATCATAACTATTCCCAATATCAGCATATATTGATACCCGTGAAAGTTAAAAATTTCTAGATTTTTCGCAATTTATTTATCCTTGTGAACTTGAAAACGTATAACATAGCTTTTATACGCATATTAATTAATAGCAATGTGCCTGAAAATGAAAATTTAGACTATCTTATTCCTAAGGTGGTTCCCACTCTTAAACATTACCAAATAAAAAAATATATGTGTTAAAGACTGTACTTTTAGTGCTATCGGAAGTCATTTCAAACAGTTAAATAGCAAAAATATGTAATAATGCAGCTATTTAACGTTGAAAATGTCTGATGTCCCCGAAACGGGTGGTCCCCGAAACGGGTGGTACTCGAAACGGCTGGTTGTCCCCGAAACGGGTGGTTTTTTTTTCATAGAAAATCAGCCGTTTTGGGGACGAGGACTGTAATTGAAGTTTGTTTTAAAACACGGGGAATTTGGCTCCACTCCGGTAACATTGGTTAAATGTCATTTTGACGTATTAAAGGTGCCGGTTCATTTAGGCGAACGTTCTATTTGGACTCCAAATTTTGGAGAAAATTTTCAAGGGCGTTTTAGACTATAAAACTTTTAGAGTCATAAATTTACACAAGATTAATCTAAGTTGTTGTTTCGAACTGAAAAATATCGATTTAGTTTGTCTGATGGATCAAAAAATTTAAAAACTGCACAATTTTAGGTCGCTTGGTGAAACATCGTCCTGAAAAATGTGCACAACTTAAAGGTCGTTTACTAAATTATCGGTCTGAAAAAACGTGCACAATTTTGCAGTCTCGTGGATTTTCTTGAAAAAGTGCACAATTTGGCAGTCGTGCCAAATTTGAGGGTGCACAATTTGAAAGCTGGGATTGTATGCTCAACTGTTGGATTTCAACCGCGTTTATCACCAAAAATAAAAAAAAATGATATAGATTAAAATACGGTTAAATTAAAATTAATTTGTGGTTGACATATAGCACTACAAAATTATTGTTAATTAATAAAACGGTTTAAGATTTTTTTTATAGACAAAAACATAAATAGTTACCGTTGCGGAGAGGCATAATAATTGAAATACGAATATTTCCACGTTCGTAGACATCGACATATCTGAAGTCATGAAACCATATAAATAAACTGTTTAGTAGAATATCTTTGATGAACTTGCAATTACAAACAGGAATTATAACTGAAGATAGTTTGTTTTCGTTTAAAACAAACATATTTTTACACGAAAAAGAATTTTTTTTTCAAAAACCAGAAAAGGGAATAAGCTTAATATGGATTACAACTCATTATAATCGTTTTTTATGTCTTCGAAAGAGTTATGGCTGGTGCAACATTAAGCTAACTTACAGCTGGAGTTATGGGCTGGTTATGAGGTTAATGTCACAAATGACTCGAACTAATATGTATTGTAAAAAATTTGACCTGATAAGTAGTCAGAAAAATGCCATGACCATTGACTACTATAGTACAATAAATTATTTTAATAGACAAAAATAGTATCGCGTTCTTCCGAAAAAAAAAAATCAAAAGTATACACGCCGTACGTCCTACAGTTAAACAATTTGTAAGGGCACTACCTGAAAACGCAGAAAAATGAAATCACAGAAAAAATTNCCATGACCATTAACTACTATAGTACAATAAATTGTTTTAACTCTTAGGGGGAAGGAGTTTTTGGGAACCCGTAGGGGGAAAATGCGTGTAAATAAACACGCACTTAAAAAATTCACATTAATTCGCAATAATTCAAAAAAAATTGGTAAAGCAATGTTGTAGAGCTCGTCAAACTACGTCGATCTGACTATTCAGAAATTGATTTGGGCCACCAGGGCCCGCTAGAGAGCTGTTTGAAATCTCCAACCTACGCAAAAAAAAACACCGTCAATCGAATTTTCTCGAAAAGTTGAGGGGGTCACCAATACCCATTTTGCCCTACGGGGCCTCCATATGCCTTAAATCGACGAAAAATAACCTTGCGTGTCTATTTACACGCACTTCCCCCTGGGAGTTAATAGACAAAAATAGCATCGCGTTCTTCCGAAAAAAAGCGCAATAAAACTCTCAAAGGTATACACGCCGTACGTCCTAAAGTAAAACAATTTGTAAGTTACGCCATTCACTCGTAAAAATCGTCGCAATGTCTTCAGCGGTTAAAATGACAAAATATGTTTTGAAACAGTAAAGCAAAACTTGTGATGAGTGGAGAAACATATGTCGAGAATAATCAGTACATTTTTTGTCCGTCGAAATTTTTTGATGGTTTACAAAGGAGGGGGTTAAAATTGATTTTATTGATTTTTTCGTTGAACTTGATCCACGACGCCATATCCACTGCTCTGTTCAAAATGGATTAAGAAACATCAAATCGAAAATCAATAAAAACTGAGACACGATACATATTAGCACGATTGAATTTAGGGTCTTATAAAAATGATTTATACTTTGGCGACTAATATACTCTAACACTCCATATTATAAATATTGTTTTCAAATTGGGAGCAATTTATATCGTTTTTAATATACATCGTTGCTTCTGGGCACATTCATTTTTTTGTACTTAAATTTTATTGAAACCTTTATAACTGTAAAGTGTAAATATGCAGTTCTGTAATTAAAAAAATCATTTATAGCTTATAATCATAGTACAAATTATATTCTGATAACTTCGAAGACTACTTTATATATCTTTTTCTATCTCCCAAAAACCTGATTTTCTAGTTTATTTGACCAAATTCGCGACATGTGGATCAAATATTTAAAAAACACATGTGTCCATATGATAGGATTTGAATTTATAGTTAACTGTATTCCTGATATACTTTGTTAATCCACAACCTGTAGATCTTCGTAACGTGGTGGAGCATCGCTGAAATTGTTGGGTGGGGCGGACGGAGCGGAATTCGGAGGGAAATTATACATTCCGGTATTTGGATCGTAGGTACCCGTTGGTGCTGGTCCGATATTGGGTGCACCATAGGAAGGTGGCCCAGTCGGTAATGATCCGTACATTGGGGGCGGAACCGGATATATTGTATCACCTACTTGCGCTTGATAAGCCGGTGCTTAAAATATAAATGTAAAATAAAATACATTTTCTACAGATTATTGTTTTATAAAGAAATGCTACACCGTAAAATTTTAAACATAACAAACTTGAGACAAAAAATAATGCATAGTCTATAGGGGAGGTTGGTTATAAGGTCCGGAAAAGGACCGTTATTAGGTCTTAGGACCATATGGTTTTTTGCACTAAGATCTTATCTTCTTTTTTGTACCAAAGTCTTATGGTCGAATATGCCGACCTATGGTATTAACCATACGTTCTTTACCATCCTTCAAGCTGGTAGACCACGTTTGGTTCTAAAAAAAGTGGGCTCATTGAAATTCAATGATTGAGTAAAGTTGTCAGAAAATGGCTATCTTTGGAACATTTGGATTCGCATTTAGCATTACATTTTTTACCACAAAGCCGCCCTAATAATGATGAGAACTCTACATACATGGTGAGAAAAATAGTATTAATTTAAGCTCAGATGTGTAAATCTCAGTTATTGTTAGCGAAGCAGCAATGGATTGAAAAATTGCGTATCCGCAATCAAATGTTTGCCTTCTATATATCACAGTCTATTATTTTTAACTAGAGTTAAAATGTATAGTATATAAGTATATAAACGTATAGTATTTAAGTATATAAACGAATTTATAAGTATGCCTCTTTCACAGGTTATAGAGATCAAAGTACACTTTTAACATTTAAAAACACCATATTCGGAATGAGTGCGGCAAGGGCTTCCGATTGGTGGGTCAAACAATGTCGTCCGACAAAATTGTAATTTGACCTTTCTTTGGAGTTATATAGGGGTCAAATTACACTTTTAACATTTAAAAACACCTTATTCNGCGGCGGGGGGGGAGGTCTTCGTCCAGAAAAAAAGCTAAAAAAGACATGATTATAAAGATTTTTTCCAAAAATTATGGTTCTCAAAAAATCTGACTTGACCTTAGTGCCAAAAAAACTGACTTGACCTTAGTGCAAAAAAACTGACTTGACCTTATAACGGCATAAATGGTTGACCTTATAACCAACCCCCCCTGTACATTTTTTACCACAAAGCCGCCCTAATAATGATGAGACCTCTACATACATGGTGAGAAAAATAGTATTAATTCAAGCTCAGATGTGTAAATCTCAGTTATTGTTAGCGAAGCAGCAATGGATTGAAAAATTGCGTACCCGCAATCAAATGTTTGCCTTCTATATATCACAGTCTATTATTTTTAACTCTGTAATAAAAAAATATCATCTACAGATAAACAAACACATACCTTCGGTCCGCGAAGAATTTGCTGTTCTCAAAACAAGTTGGCCAAATTCAATTGCTCCACCAGAATTAAAAGTTATTTCGACTTCCGTTGTTCCTTGCCATCCACCTTCATAGTGTTATTTAATGGTGTTAAAATAGTTTTTAAAGGAAAGAAAAACTGACACAAGCTAAATAGAAATGAGTAACCCATTTTTTATATATCTTACATACCAGCCTATTTCGAATAAGTTATTATTTTTCCAAAACTGACCTTTTGACATTGCTTATTTTTTGTGCTCGGGTCAGACCCGACTTTTGTCTCTTGTTTACCCGTCGAAAAAAGAGGGGTACGGTAGGAAAAAAAATTCTTGTTCTGATTTCTGCCCTGAAGTAATCTAACCTAAATACAGTATGTAGTATCAAGGAAAATGGCTTTCATTGAATTGAACAGGTGCGAATAGTAAAAAAATACGTACCACCAGGTGCCGCCCTAACGGAGCCCAAAATATAATTCGATCCAAACATAGGCTGTTTCAGTTCAATTTTCGACAGAACGGAAAATGGTATTGAAAAGTCACGAAGCGGTTCTTTTGCGCTGTCCGATAGAAATAATACCTAGAAAAATATGTTGAGTTAAAAAGCTACGTACAGTACCTTAAATGTGAAACCTAATAGTTGCAATATAATAAATTATATAAAAAGAGTGCGTTATGAAGTCGTTGATAGGAGAAAATGATTATCGATAGGGGGTATTCCTAAATGACCAACCTATAGAAATAATTGTCGTATCCTTCTGAAAATTGACGACGACTTAGCAATGAATATTCTAAGATCGCTAACAAAGTTGCAACTTATTCGGCTATGGTTCTAATGTAAACTTAAGTAAATGAAAAATTATCAAGTGACGCCTTGGACCGTAACTTGGTTTTATAAAATGCCATTTCAAACTTTTGTGAACAAATGCTATCCAAATGATAACTTAGCCCTATTTTGGAGGTAGCTAGTACATACCCGCCAGTTGGTGCAAAAAATTCTGCCCTTTTTTGTTCCTTTCATTTCGCTGCATGAGTGGCTTTGATTCTTGAATGACAGACTGATACTTTTATCACGTCGTAGTATTCTAAAAAAACATTTTCACTTATATTCAAACACTTTTTAATGGTGTATATTCAGTGTAAATATTTTTGACATCAATTGGGGCCCAAAAAGTGCCGAAATCTAGCAGTCCACAGGCCGGCAAAAATCGTAAAAAAGTGGACCCAAATCACACCCAATAGTCCCGAACTGGACCCAAATCAGACCCTACTGGACCAGGGCAAAAACAAAAGTGGACCCTACCCTACAAAATTTGTGTCCAATCGGTGTAGGGTCAAAAAGTGTCGACCGCTGTCTAGCACTGCTAATTGCAAAAAACTGCTAAAAACAAGTAAAAACACCAGTAAGAATCATTTCCTTAGAATATTATTGTAATCCTGATGAAAAAGACATGATTATAAAAAATATTTCCCAGGAAATAATAGGGATAATGCAGAATTACTAGCCGGCATACATTGGCCAAACTTACGTTTCTCCGGGACCAACAACAAATTTGTTCTCTCTCATCCCAGGCTCGGGGTTAAATGCGTTAATCGACATTCTACAAAAAACATCACATAAGGATTAATATCGCTCATTTTATTTTATTGTCCAATAACAGTTATCGTTTCTGTTTTCGTTTCATTTGGGGTTTTGCTTTTCCGCCCCGTTTTCCGCCTTTGCCTTTTCCCTTTCCTTTCTTTCCCTTCCCTTGGTCGACTTCTGACGAATTCATAACTCGGTCCGCTGCTCGGTTCGTGTCCAATTTTGGGTTCTTGGACGACATCAACGTCAAAATTTGATTTTGTTCAGCCTAACAAAATGAGCGTTATAAAACAAATAAGTCAAATTTTACCGGTAAAAAAAACCGGTCAAATTACAAAATTCTCGGTTCTTCGAAGTTCGAACCGATGTCTTAAATTTGAAACTTGTCATAAAGAGGTAAATCGTCCATTTTCTGCATGATATGTTATTATGATATGTTATTGTAGAACTTAAAACTGTATTAGATAAATTAACGGTAATTACATTTGATTAATAATGAAATACGGGTACCTTAGTATCGTCTGAGAATAACGCATTGTATTTTCGCTTTCCGCCAATACGCTCCTTTTTCTCTCCCTGAACACGCTCGTCAAAATTACCCAAACTGGCTGTACTAAACTTGGCGCGACGAAACGAAGTCCTTAATTCTTCTTTTGATTCTCCTTGAATTTTATTCGATAATCCTTGTGCCCGTGCTACATATCGGATTTTTTAATACAGGCCAGTTAGCTACAAGCTCAATTAAAAAAAGACCAATTAATTTATAAAACGTCCATTTAGAAACGTTTAACATAAGGTATCCATACGGTATGGTCACACAACATAGACAAGTTTAGACCTTATAAGTTGGCACCGACTAAATTGGTATCATGTATTTGTGGTCGAAAGTATAATAGGCTGAAAGGTCAAAATGTATAAAAGAGAATTCGACGCAAATTTGCGTCGAATTCTGAGTTATTCCATTTCCACTTTCTACCAACCAAATATTAACGTATATATATAAGACAACAATTGGTCAAAATTTGCGTCGAATTCGGACTTATTCCTTTTACACTTTCGACATTTTATACTTTCGACCTCTTATACGTTCGACCAAAACTTCATGATACCAATTTAGTCGGTGCCTATAAGTTATACACCCTAGTATGATAATAATAGTCACTATCGTCTTCGCTTTTCAAAACCTTACATTTTTTTAAATCCGATCCTATATTCTTCAATCTGTGATGTTCATTTTTAGCGACTCGTTCTTTTTTGTCTTTTTTCTCTTTCTGCCAGGGGTCTTCGGTTCCATCTTCCCCGGGTTTAACTTCACGCACCCAATCCTTTGACTCGCCGTTTTTATTGATTTCGTTGGCTTTTGCAGCCCTCATGTAGCCCCAGCGTGGCTTCCATGATTTCGTCTTTTCGTCCCAAAGCATTCGTGACTTCTTCTTTTTTCCGTTTATGCCTAAAAATACTCTTATTGAAATTATAATGTTGACAATATACAGTCAAATAGTGCAACGGCGTTGATAATAAACAAATAAAAACAATAACATTATAGGGACGATTTGATTTAGGGATGTACACTTGGGGTTGGTTAAAAGGCCTTACGGAACAAAAAAAAATTAACGTAAAAAGACATGATTTTAAAGATAAATCTTTCCACAAATGTTTCCCAAAAAGACATGATTTTGAAAATACCAGTAGACCTGAATTTCAAAAAAGACCATAAGGCCTTAGTGCTAAAAGGGGCATAAGACCTTATAACGAACCAAATCTCAGAGCTTATAACCGACCACCTGTACAAATTATAATATTTATGAGCCTAGAAAAAGCTAGATCTATAACGACTACAAAAATATAAGAGCTTGGTCATCACTTCAAGGATGCACTTCCGAATATCGTCCATCTATATTCAGAATATAATATTCTACAAATAAGCAAACCTTTAGCTTTGGCAAATTCCTCCCACTTGGTCAGTTTTTTCTTCTTTGGCAGTGGTTTCTCACGAGGCATCAAAAATAGGTTATCATACCGCTTGTCAGGTAATTCTACAACGACAGCATCACCAACAACTGAATTGCAAATTTAGCGTTTTTTTTAACTTACAAAACATTTTTTTAACTTATAAAAAATTTCATGAGTCTCATATACATATAATCTTTTCAAAATTTCCATCAAAAATACGTTTTGACTTGAATGTAAAAAAGCGCCCAAAAACTTGGATTTAACCAATCGGATTAGTAAACCGTTCTCAAATGTCACTACAGAGGGCGAAAACTCCTTACCTTCAGTTTCCAAGCCAGCACCGCCAAAAACTTGATTAATAATGAGTTGAGCATTATCCCGAGCGAGTTTTTTGAGTTCTTCATCATTTTTTACGTCGACCATTAGCGGATTAAAGTCAAAAACAGTCAAATCCTTCAGATCAAATTCTGGATCCAAAACCTTCTCGACCTTAACCGCGCCCATTTGGGTCTGGATTTTTTCATTAATGTCGTCGAGTACCGCTTCCGTCATTCTAGAATAATAAAACTTGGTGAATTAAGGACGCTACGGAATCCGTAGTACGGATTCATTGCGGATTCGTCAACGGGAATCCAAGTATGAAATAATAAATATTAACGCGTTCAATTTCTGAGTTCATTTTCTCCTTTTCGATTTTTTTGTTGATTTTTGAATTCCCAAAAGTTCATTCTTCTTTGCTTCGGCAATACTCTGTAAATTGGTTATTTTAGCGGCCGTTAGCTGGTCAATGGTTAAACGCATGTGGCCGGCAAAAGCATGTGCACTCAACTCATTTTCCATCTCATTGGCATATTCTTCACTAAATTCGAGTCAAAAAATCAATTAAACTGGGTTCAATATAAGGTCATAATCAAAAATTCTTGAATGACCTAAAATGTGTTTAAATATGAACTTTGCTTTAAAAATTCAAAGAAAAATTAGTTATACAGTAACTTAAACTGTATAACTTTATTTCATCAGAGTCAGAGAGTTTGTTGCCCAAGTGAAAAAAAAGATGATTTGGGGTTAAATGTTACACCATTTTAATGCACCTTTAAATGAAAAAGTTTTAATGTCATTAAAGCAATAATAATGGCATTAAAACTTTTTAATTTAAAGGTGCATTGAAATGGTGTAGCATTTAACCCCAAATCATCTTTTTTTCACTTGGGCAACAAAGTCGCCACAGTGGATTATATAAATTAGGCGCTATATTTTTCCGACAATGTTCCTTTGTGGCGCCATGGCAATTGCATGAGTATATTTTCTTTTTGAAAAGTCGAGCGACTTCGCCTCAAAATCGGCAACTAATTGATCGATGACTTTAACTAGCTTTTTCCGTGACTCGTTTGTTGTTGGTGGGATTTTAATGCTTATCAGTTCTTGGTGTGATGTTGCGATCAAATTTGCTTTTTGGCAGGCTAAAATATACATTTTTTACTAAAACCACTTTTAAATCATACATTTCATGTTTACTCTTTAAATAAATTAGACTTGAAATGGCCATCTCGAAGTTTTTTTCTTCGAAAATTCTATATGATATAGACTATGTGATCCAGACTGTTTGTTCCGACAATGAATTAGACAGAGCGAATTTGTGTGAACAGGTTTATACTGGTTTGGTGTAAAAAGTGCGCGCACAAATTTGCTCTGACTGATTCATTATTGGGCCGCGGCGAAACCAATTTACGCCACACAGTATCTTTTTTCTGGGGAACGTTATGTGCCATAATAAGGAGCATTTGAGGTAGGGCCATAGTTAGTTTAAAATTTCCGATTTATTTCGTTTCATACCGTCTGTCGGTGTTCAGACTACAGGGGGTTGGTTATAAGGTCAAGATCTCAATCTCCATATAATTTTTAACGCTATTTTGCTATAACTAGTTAGTCTCGAAACTGACACACGGTATAGTTCCTAAAATAAGTTTGCCTTCCAAGAAATTATGAAAAATACCCGCATCTAAGAAAATAATTGTACTAACCGTGCGTAATTGGCTGAATGAGCTCGGGACAACCAGCTACAGACGCCTTGACAATATTTCTACTAGTTGCCAAAGTGGCCAAATCACTCAATGTAAAAATATCTCCATCATATAAAACCGGCATTTCGCCAATCGTTGAGGCTTCAAAACCGGGCCGAACTGTATTTATCTTGTTGGCATATTCTTCAAACGTTACTTGAACTGCCCTCTCAACATCAAACAGATCAATAACATCTTCTAAGTCCCTATTATTAGAGATCGAAACGAGTTAATTGGAAGGTTTTAAATTTTATTTGCTCTAGTCTATTAAAGCTTTCGGATTTATGTCGGTTTTAAAGTTTTTTCGACATTGACAAATCGTCAGTGACAATGTCACCTTGTTGAGTAAAAATACAGTTTTTTCAGAACTCTTTTAGATAAAGCCTAAATCATATAGCCTATATGATATAGGACTTATAATTAAATATTATTATTAGATCCAGGGCAGAGCCAAGTTTTATCATGATCTTCAAAAAATCATTGCTTGGTTTTTTGTCCCAAGCGAACCTACATACCCCGATTGAAAATTTTTGGGGGACATTTCTAGCAAAAATGGTCTCAAATGAGAGAATCATACAAACAATTTTTTAATGATCATACGTTTTACATAACACTCGTACACTAATAAGCCGAATATTATACCAAAAAAGCTTTAACCCAAATTTTGGCATATTCCGAATATGCCAAAATTTGGGAGTGGGGTACTTTGGTCGCGAAAGGGTTTTTGGGGGAGGTTTGGCGACCATGTGGTCGCGAAACCATCCTTTAAACAACGATTCGCGACCAAATGATGTGGTCGCGAAAGTACTCATAAACGGGTTTTTTTCGTGACCACAAATGGTCGCGAAACTACCCTTCATCAAAATTTGGGCTAAAGTTTTCGTAAAATCTCTACTTTGTCGTTAAAAATAAATAACGACATATTTATCATAGAATTTTGACTCCAAATTTTGTATCATATCCCGATTT
Organism: Oikopleura albicans; assembly: GCA_004367875.1. Classification (NCBI taxonomy): domain Eukaryota; kingdom Metazoa; phylum Chordata; class Appendicularia; order Copelata; family Oikopleuridae; genus Oikopleura; species Oikopleura albicans. The sequence continues at coordinate 178,201 of SCLG01000286.1, read as the reverse complement.
CGATCTCTGACTATAATCGTGTGACTCGAATACGGAAACTGGAACTTTTTGAATTGCTCTTCCGTCCCGTTGCTCAATAAAGTATTTCCCTATATATTTTTTAGTTCGAATTATATTTTTACCAGGCCGGTAACATCCCTTTGAACGAAAAAACAATATAATTTACGATTCACAATATTCATGTAATACCTAGAGTCCTTAACAAATAATGGTTGATTATATTCTTCTAGAATGTAGATTCCGTCATAAATACGTATAACTCATAACTACGTACAACGTTAATGTATAACGTTAATTTATCTTACAATGTCCTCAACTCGAGTAAAAGAGAACTACGGGATTTGCCCAATGAGACATTGACAATATCCAATTCCGAAACGAAGGAAAATAATTGTGAAAGAGGAGAGCGATGAAATCTTCCCCAAATTTAATTCCGTATTAATTTCTAGAATTAAAAGCGGTAGATTTTGAGCTTTGACACAAATTGATGTTAAAAACGCGTTATGTTCTTTCAAACAAAATCTCTATCCAAAGTTTGGATTCCAAACGACGCCGTGGATGGACGTAAGTGTACAATACTACATAATACATAAGCATTATGTAATTACATGTAACAACTATCACATCATTATAATATGATATTTTGTTGAACAGTCCGACGGGGAGTAAATCATTAACTTCCTACCCACACCCTACCTTTGTAGACGCAAAACTTAAACTTTTTAGTCTTAAATTTTTAAAAAATATTTTCGAGGTTTTATTTTGTTATAAGAACCTGGCTTAGATTTTAAATGCCGTTTAGTAACAGTACAAGTCTTGAGAGACAGTAACAAGGCTTGTTATAACATTTCCGGATACAAAAAACGAGGTGGCTTGAGTTTATACCTTTGTTATTTTTCAAAGTAATTTTGTCGTACTCTAATTTTGTAGGAATTTGTGGTGTTGCCTCAACAGCAGGACTTTTCTTTAAAATCGAGTAACTGAGGCTAAACCTTCTCTGTAACACATTTTCATGAAATAGCCTGCGAATCATTTCTCTTTTTCTGGATTTTTTTTTGGCACTCGGAAAAATTGCAGAGATTTCAACCCCTAATTGCAAAATCTCGGGTTATAAAACTTGAAAATGTCGGGTTGAAGTAAACTTGAGAAAAAAATAATTGAATTGAATTTATTCTCATGAATCTCTGTTTACTCGAATCTCATTGGACGCGAGACAGTTGTCGTTATCTTTGTTCGAAGATAATAATAATAAAGACAATGATAGTATAAAATAAGTCTATAAGACTTTTTTAATGGAAGTTCATTCCGATATAATATCGGACGCCAGTAATTTACCAGTTGTTCACAATTTAATTTGTAGTGATTAGTTATGAGTCATAGACAAAGAATGAGTCACCGATTGGTAAAACTAGAGAAAAAATTGAGAAACTGAAAAACTGAGGCCAAATAAAACTAAAAATGATGAAAACGCTTAGAAATAGTTTTATCAATTGATTCGTGGCATCAAATTGAATTTCGGGCTTACTGATTCTGAAAACGTCTTTCCAATTTGGAAAAGTAAATCTAGAAAATTTGGATTTTTCAAAATTTCGATCAAACACGATAGTTAAAAAATGCTTGTATTATTTCTCTAAGTAGGGAGTGAGCAAGCGTTAGTTGATTGGAAAACTCGCGAGTAATCAATCGTAATCGCGGCCACAAGTTAATGCGGGTTTAAAAAACGTAAATGTAAACAAAGTTTCAATAGGCCTCTTACTGATTCGATGCAGCGGATATCGTATGTCAATCAAGTGACGAAAATTTCCGCCCTCAATGTCAAATTTAGCGTCGAAATTATTTCATAGAGAGTCCTCAAGATAAATATATAATTTTTTTAAGATTAAAAAAATATTTTAACTTGCTGCTGTTTGGAGTCTAAGCCTTCATGGAGCGGAAACTTGCTCCGCAATTTGAGTGCAGGTTCAACTATTCTTGGAAGTCTCTCGGCCTTCCGCCTTTAAGCCAATGCTCATATCGGCCAGGAACGGATTTGAGTTTTTTTTTCAAATGGCGGAGAAAGGTTACGAATAGCTTAAGCTGGCTTTTCCGCACGTTAAAATACGATTCTTTTGAAACTCATATTTTATTGAAATTATTACTAAATGACACAGATTTAGGCGCTAGAGAGCATTGATTGACTCGCAAAGGCGTTTCACCGCGAAAATGCTCTCCAGCGCCAAAAGGTGTCTTTCAATAACGAAATAAAAATGCGGGGAATTCATGTGAGACACTGAATAGTACGTAGGTACTTACTAAGTAGAATTAAAGATAAATGCCAAACCATATTTCGTGACCCTAAATGTTCAAGGCATGTCAATCTTAGAAGTGTTGATAACAGCCGAGTTTTATGAAGATGAACCAGTAAGATTCTCATTGAATTTCTCAAAACTTGCTTGATTGTTATTATCTTATGGATGCACCCCTTCAGACCTTGTCGATTAACCAGATTTTTTGTTTTAAACTCTAGAGAGCTGAAATTTTTTCTGTGGGTACTTTAGGGTCATATCTAAATTCCCTGTGCAAAGGTCCGCAAAATTCCAAAAAAAAGTACTTTTTTAGTACTCTGAAAAAGTAGCACTGGCCCTGAGCCAGTTTTGTTATAAGT
>SCLG01000286.1:157287-175489 GCA_004367875.1 Oikopleura albicans | reverse complement strand
ACTTATAACAAAACTGGCTCAGGGCCAGTGCTACTTTTTCAGAGTAATAAAAAAGTACTTTTTTTTGGACTTTTGCGGACCTTTGCACAGGGAATTTAGATATGACCCTAAAGTACCCACAGAAAAAATTTCAGCTCTCTAGAGGTTAAAACAAAAAATCTGGTTGATCGACAAGGTCTGAAGGGGTGTGGGATGGGCCATATGATATGGCATAATTGCTAGATTTTTGTGTAAATTTCGATACCTGCGGACTTGGTAATGTCTTTTGAATCCGAATTAATTTCAATTTTTTTTTCTGAGAAATTCAATGAGAATCTAACTGGTTCATTTTCATAAAACTCGGCTGTTATTTGTCCGATTTTTCATTTTATATTGGTATATTATAATTATTTTTTTGTTTTTGATCTAAAATATGTTCCATGCGATTTTTCGTCTTGATATTCGTCAAAAAGATATTAAAAATTTTCACTCGAGTAAATTATTTAAAATTTCAAATCCAATCAACCAGAAGGTAAAAATGACCTCAATGTCTGGTCGGATATGGTGGCGGATCTTGTAGAGATAGTGACATTAAAAATGTTGGAGAAAGAAGGAAGATCAACTGGCCGAAGGTTTGTATTTCAATTTCAACATAAAATTTTTCCTAATGCCAAACCATTTTGTTCCCCGCCATGTTATATAGCTTATTTTTCAATCTTAACTCCCAGGGGGAGTAAATCGACACGCAACTTGTTTTTTTAATTTAAGGCATATGGAGGCCCCGTAGGGCAAAACGGGTATTGGTGACCCCCCCTCAACTTTTCGAGAAAATTCGATTGACGGTGTTATTTTTTGCGTAGGTTACAGATTTCAAACAGCTCTCTAGGGGGCCCTGGTGGCCCAAATCAATTTCTGAATAGTCAGATCGACGTAGTTTGACGAGCTCTACAACTTGGTTTTACCAGTTTTTTTGAATTATTTTGAATTAATGGGAATTTTTGTAGTGCGTGTTTATTTACACGCATTTCCCCCTACGGCCCGTAGGGCCTACGGGTTCCCAAAAGCTCCTTCCCCCTAAGAGTTAACCGCTAAACACAGAGGTTGGACAATTGTCCGACCGTGCATTTAAAAGGCGTTTTATGGTGTTTGCGTTTATTAAATGTAACAAGAATACAAATCAATAGCTTTTTTTTTTCGTGTCCGGATTTCGGACTCCGGAAGCCATGCAAATCCCTTTTTCACATTTTCAGCATTTATCACGTTCAATACGGTATCGAATATATTTTTTTTAGAATTGCGAGTTTTCTTGTGTCCGAGGCAAAAGATGAAGAATATCGATGTGGTCAAATGAAAACATATTTTTATTTGGATCTCTTAACCGATCAGCAATTTGTCGAGAAAGTCATCCGCGGACTTGCAAGATCGCCAACGGAATCTCGACGGGAAAATCTGAAGATATATGACGTTTTTCACTGTAATGCAAATAACCAAGTAGTCCAAGAACCATTCAAAAAACGTTTTTACAAATTTAAGATGGAGGAAGATAGTCAATATTCGCAATGGTGGATCAGGAGTTGTTTTTTTATTTCAGATAGTCATTTGAGTTGTTCGGCTTTATTAACTTATACCGTATAAGTTATACGTAACAGTGAAAACCAACATAAAATCGATTAAGGATGAATTTGGGACGCAATAAAAAAAAGAGGCGGCCATGGAAGAGGTCATCACATTTTACATTGACGTGATTGGTTAGAGGTGAACCAAATTAAATGTTCGCGTATTGAAAAATACGTCTACCTCTCCCAAGTCCGCCTCTTTTTTTTATTACGCCAATTGCGTCCCAAATTCAGCCTTAATCGATGTTATGATAATCGATTACAAAGACAGAATTAAAAAATACAATTTTCTTCTCATAATCAAGAGTAACGCGCACTTTTTTTCGACGTGTTTTTTCTAAAACTGTAAAAAAACTATATACAGTCTAATTTCTCCTAACGGATGGGTTCGATATCCTTTAATGCCTGCTATGGATGATAATACAACCTCCGAAGCCATATCAGAACGTTTCCCTCGCGCTTTTCACTACTTGTTCGGAGATGACAATCCAAACATTTTCAAGACGGTCAAAGGCTGGTGGTGGGATAACAAATTAGAAAAAGGANTGTCGAGAAAGTCATCCGCGGACTTGCAAGATCGCCAACGGAATCTCGACGGGAAAATCTGAAGATATATGACGTTTTTCACTGTAATGCAAATAACCAAGTAGTCCAAGAACCATTCAAAAAACGTTTTTACAAATTTAAGATGGAGGAAGATAGTCAATATTCGCAATGGTGGATCAGGAGTTGTTTTTTATTTCGGATAGTCATTTGAGTTGTTCCGCTTTATTAACTTATACCGTATAAGTTATACGTAACAGTGAAAACCAACATAAAATCGATTAAGGCTGAATTTGGGACGCAATTGGCGAAATAAAAAAAAAAGAGGCGGCCATGGAAGAGGTCATCACATTTTACATTGATGTGATTGGTTAGAGGTGAACCAAATTAAATGTTCGCGTATTGAAAAATACGTCTACTTCTCCCAAGTCCGCCTCTTTTTTTTATTACGCCAATTGCGTCCCAAATTCAGCCTTAATCGATGTTATAATAATCGATTACAAAGACAGAATTAAAACATACAATTTTCTTCTCATAATCAAGAGTAACGCGCACTTTTTTCGACGTGTTTTTTCTAAAACTGTAAAAAAAACTATATACAGTCTAATTTCTCCTAACGGATGGGTTCGATATCCTTTAATGCCTGCTATGGATGATAATACAACCTCCGAAGCCATATCAGAACGTTTCCCTCGCGCTTTTCACTACTTGTTCGGAGATGACAATCCAAACATTTTCAAGACGGTCAAAGGCTGGTGGTGGGATAACAAATTAGAAAAAGGATTTCTGGACACGCCATTAGCTCAAGAGGTACGAATAACCGTATGCTTTTCTATTTTTTAGTTTTATTAATATACAGTTGTGGACACGAGAACCCGACACTTTCACTTGCCAAAAAGTGTCGCGTTCTCGTGTCACTGTCGCGTTCTCGTAAATGACGACCGTTCGTCAAAAAGTGTCGCGTTCTCGTGATTTTGTCGTGTTCTCGTGTGTTGCGTTCTCGTGTCCACAACTGTAATTAAATATGGCACCGCGGTCGTTGAGCAAAAACTTTTTTCGCTGAATTGGCAAGAAAACGTTTCTTGAAGACAATGTACAAAAACGTTTTTCGGGCAAAAATACTAGAAAACGTTTTGTAAAAATTTCCTACGGTTGGGTCCAGGCTGGACCGCCCAGCTGTCTAATATTAGTTTATCCGAGAAAACGTTTTGCCGAGGCAAGAATGAAACATAAAAACATACCCGGTCTTTATATATTTAAGAATTTTATTAACATTAATTTTTTAGATTGTCAAAGACTACGGATGCCTGTGTCGCTTTCTCACAATCGAATCACAGCAGGACACTGCCACGTTTTTGTACCAAGAGACGAAAAAACGATACGAAAGAAATCTGATAAGAAATATCATTATGAAAATAAACGAAACCGTACGACAATATCCGGATGGGATAACATTCTTCCATATTGAGTGGCTAGTAAGTATTATGAATAGAAAGATCAAATATTTTTGTCATCATCTTAGCAGTGTTCGGAGCACAAGTGAGTCACTCCGAGTGACTATAGTGACATATGCAGGTCGGTGTGAAAGTGAATCCATAGGCTGCGCCGATAATCGGCCACTTTTTGGCTAAAAGTTTTTCAACGATAACATACACTGTAACTTTTGGGAAAATTTTGTAGCGGGTTAACACCGCACCCTCAAGTATTTTTTAGTATAGACCAATATTCATTTTCTAATCGGGGTGCACAAAAATTGTTCTATATGGAAAATACTTGACGATTTTTCATGTGACTAACTGAGTAGAATTGGTCTCCCACATAGAAGTTCAGACTTCTAGTACATAAAGTATATAACTTGGGCAATATAATTTTTCTAAGTCCGAGAAATGTTCGATTTTGTTAAAATACGTCAACTTTATTTAATTGGGGATATCAAACGGTGATGTTTGCTTTATACGGGTTATATGTTCCGTGTACTGTTTTTTTTGTAACTAATTAAAATAATTAACTTTTTAAGATGTTTGGAAAGTGTCCTATGGTAGTCGATTTTGATTTACTTTGCGCCATTTACGACGAATTTCAGGCAAAGCCGAACACATCAGGGGAAATCTCATTGGATGTCATGTTTGAATTAAACATGCAAACCATGACTTTTACAAAAAAGAACATTCAAACTGGTAAATATTTGCAATGATTCATGTATTATGATTAGGGTGTCCCAAGTCCGAGGGCATTTTTACCCGGCGGGTTAAGTCTTCCGTTTTTAGTACATGGGATCACCCATTTTCGGGTCATTTAAAAAGGGGACACCCTAATTATGATAAACTATCCTTTAATTTTTATAAGCCTATTGTAAAAATTGTAAAAATTAATTAGATTATACCTGGTATAAGCTTATAACTTTAAATTGTCGGGAGCGTCCCGATTGCCCCTGCAGTCTCTCTCTTTTATAAGCGCAAAAATAAAAATAAAATAGAACCAATTGGATTATGAATAACTGTTGTATTTATAAAATGCGCACATTCTACCTTTCAAGACATAATTCATAGTTTTTAAAATGAATTTGTAAAGGGAAATAAAAAAAGGACTGAATCTATATTTCTAGCAGCTACCAAGAATGGATGGGATGATTCCGATGAAGAGATAATAGATTTGGAGAGTGAACCTGTGAATCACCATAAAAAGCCACATTTCGATCGAAATGCTGAAATGCGCGACTTTCAAAGATTTACTCAAGAAAGAGCTCAGTATATGGCTGATCTCGATGGAACTGTACAAAATCCAGATAATGGCGCTGGATCCGCGTTTACAAATTTCGCGCTGAATCAAGAAGTTTACAAGAAAAAGGAAGTTATTACTGAACCCTCAACGGTCATTGAGGAAGAAATTATGCCCCCCGCAACCTCAACATTCAACGGCTACCATCCTGAAGAGTATTTTCCTCAACGCATTAATTCAGAAATTTCATATATTTCGGAGGACGGTTAGTGCTTCTCTTATAAAATCTTTTTATTGAAAATGTTACTAGTATACCCGCGTTGTCATTTGTTTAGGACACTCCCTAATGGGACTCCCCGTATTCGTCCACAAATTGCTCAATTTAGAGGCAATTAATCTATGCAATACAGTTGTATCGCCCATATGATATGGGCCATATCTTGTCACTTTCGAATGACTCATAGCCCTATGAGTCATAGGGCCTAAAACATGTCAAGATATGGGCAATCTGTCAAGATATGAGAGAACCGACTTTTCGACCATCTCTGTGATGAACTCATCGCTTATTCTAAAAAAATTCTAGCGTCCGCTACAGACATTTTAAAAAGACGATTATTACTCATTTTTTTAGTAACTCTTCGAGCTCTACTACCTAGTCGGCATAGTTTTTCAATTTTGAGCCCACAGAAATGTAAAACGTATGCTTTATATTTCAATATGAAAACATACGCCATGACTCATGGCCCATGAGTTCAACTACTCCCCTAAAATATGTCATTATATGGGCTGTAAAGATATGGGCGATACAAATGTATATAAAACTGTATGTACCTTAACCATACAGTGCGTCCGAGTTGTCGAGTACCGCGCTTTCACGTTTTTAAGCTTTCATAACATGTAATTTCGAAAAAGGGCGGTACTCGACACCTCGGACGCACTGTACTGTCAAACAATAATTTCGTCAGATACGGGTTGGCTGGCTTTTCCAAGAACGAAACTGATCCTTATTTGGTTACCCCTGTAACACTTTATTTTGATTAGTGGTGTTTGTTCCAGATGGATGTGAGTCAACGTTTAGTGAAATTCAAACACCAAGTCAAGCAAGGTCGAGTAGTGATATTCTCGAAAATCTCGGAGATATGAGCCTGAGAGAACGCACAACATCAGGTTCCGCATCTATGGTGGGTTCTGAGAAGGGACCGTTTCGCCGAAAGCTGGAACAGCGATTGCAGCAGCGAAATGTCGAGAACAAAAAGGTTAGTCACTAAAAGATCAGTTTATAAGTTCACTGACGTCTCGAAAAGGTGAAAAAAACGTCCTATAAACTCTCAGCGGATTTTGGCTCCGTCACAGGAGTCTTCATGTTTCTAGTTGTAAGTTCCTGAACGTCCCACAGTACTCCAACTTTAGCCCGATTTTCTTAATATCCGCAATTTTAAATAAGTCAAATTTAAGCAACATTATTGGAGAAGAGTAATAATGCAAGCCTTTCGAATATCTGTGAAATCACATTAAAAAATATTCTATAAAAAAAAATATTCTATTAAAAATATTCTGTAAAAGTTCCAAGAGTAACATGTAAAAAAAATTAAAATCGCTTATATTTTATCATTATTATGATGACGAAGAAAAAGGTTTGAAATTGAAACAATCACAGAAAAAGAAGTACACATACCACAATAATGAATTTAAGTTCATTCATTGTTTCTCGGATCGAAAACGGTTTTTCACATTGTAAATGGTCCAGAACTAGTCCATAGATTAATGAGCCAAATGGCGTCTGTTAGGGAGTACGCACTGTATTTTGATTTAGGCACAACCACGAAAAATGGGGTACGGCAGAGCAACACCTATCCGACGCACTTCAAGGCCCCAACCAGACCGACTACTTCCATTATCGGCAGCATCTGTTGCAGCACGAGAACGATCGAAAATAACTTCGTCAGAAAGAAGTCAATCACGTTCACATAGTGCTGCTAGTACTTCAAATGACTATTTCTAAGTTATGCGCAGTATAAAAACTGAACTTCTTTCAATAACAGAAACTTTAGTAAAACCTTTAAAAAAATCCCCTGTACACATTGATTCACACTGAAGTGACCACTAAACACAACCACTCACTCGTTATAAAAAAGTTGCATATAATACACATTTACTACCATATTATTTTAAATATAATGAAACTAATTGGCTAGTTTTGGCCACATCACGGTGCCGAGCTTCATCGGCGGGCATGTCAAGCCACTGAGTATTTGGCACAACAAATCTCGTATTTCAATTGTTGTTATATCGCAGGGATTTTCAAACGCGAAAAAAATAAATAATGTTACCACTTTTTGGTAACGTTGCTTGACAGCGCGTCTGAGGCCTATGTGGCCTGGCATTGGTCCTTTTTTGAGCAATTTCCTTCTCTGCGCTTTAGAATTCAGAGCATTCTTTAAGCTTCATTGAGCTATACAAAGGACCAATGACAGGCCACATGGGCCTCAGACGCGCTGTCAAGCAACGTTACCAACAAATGGTAACATTATTTATTTTTTTCGCGTTTGAAAATCACTGCGATAGACTATAACTTATAGTAAGTAGCATTACTATACGGTCATCAAAAGATCGCTATACAGTTATGTAACTGCAATTTTATTAATCAAACATGTCCGAATAGCCAACTAGCATACGAAAAAAATCCATTCATTTACGTGCGATTAACACTTATATTTCACTCAAAACCTGAACGTATGTACCGTATGGGGACGTTCAGACTTAGGGTGACGTCATAATAGCGTTACAAATCATAGGAAAATTGCTGAAAGCCTCACAATTCTAGAGTCCCCATACGGTATAATTCTCGATCTTCCAAGGAAAACATTTCTACTGCTGTTTACCATATGCACCGCTCCTACAGTCATCACAGTCTGTCGGTAGTTCACATATTAGATATTTCATAATCTGTAAATAAAACATGTTAAATAAGCGTCGGCTATACAATTTTGATTGTCAGCTTAAGAATGGGGATGAGTCAAGAGTACAATAATTTTGATTACTATTTTTTCTGAACATACTGTTCAACTTGAAGTGAACTTGGCTTCCCACTAGGCCAGTTAGTAGTCGCCAGTAATCACTGGCAGTTATTCATAAAGCATAAAATACCGGTATGTTGCATAATGTTTAATTTGCGGACTCGGTAATAACTCTATCAATCACTGCCAGTAGTTGGTGACTGGTAACTCGCCTAGTGGATAGCAAAGTTCACTTCCAATTGAACAGTATGTTCAGAAAAATAAGAATGAAAATTATTGTTCTCGTGACTTATCCCCATCCAGGATGGCCCATCTATAATCGGTGAAGGGCCCGCTAAAACTCAATTCAAAAGAGCCACAAAAATTTTTAATTACAGAAGCAAAAAAATGAATACTCAGGGCCGTGGCGGACTTAAGATTTTAGCTAAGGAGACTTTCCGTTAAAAAATACGTATCCCTACTTAATTTGAGGATTTATGTATGTGTACATTTTTCATGTGTAGTTTTGTAAATTATAATGTATACATTGTATACTCATACTTTCGGTAACAAGAAGCGGTCAAACTTGTCGATGATTTTAATCGGATTTTCCATCGAAAACTAACCCTACACCTTAATTTTGATGACTTTTGAATCATGGAACTTTTTTTTTAATTTGACCTCTTCAAGAAAATTAAATTTGTACATGCGGCACCATGTAACATGCCACCCTGGCTATAGTCTATGTGACACTATGCCGGAGACTAATAGAGCAAATCGCGCGCTCCCAAACAAACTTAAAATGTTAAACGTAATCTGTGGTATTATATTTTACTACGCACGGTATATAATATACCTGATCATATACACAAAACCGACGATAAAAAATCGCTCTCTTCGAAGTATTTTTATTCTGAGAAATAATGAATATAAATGAAGATGCGTCGTTTAAAGGTATTAAATTATAAGCGTTCAATAAATTGTTATGAATAATGGGAATCATTTTCCAAATCGAAAAAAAAACAAAAAAAAATAATAGTTTGCTCCTAAATTTCCCTAAAAAGATACCTGTGTATTAACAAAAGGCAGTTTGAAATCACTCATGCAGTGTTATCTTTTTACATCTACAAACCTAAATTTTTAGGCTAAAAAGATAAAAAAAAAAACAGATTATGGCTTCTACAAGTTCACTATCGCTAATAACGTTAAATATATATTTAGAGGAAAGTGTTTTAAGGCAAAGAGGTCCTGACTCTGCTGATTTTATAAATAGTGATGGAAACCGTCGTAATTCAGCAGTGGTCCTGGTTGAACCGAAGCAATGGAGAAATATGGCGATGCCGTATGACTGCCCTAAGTGTGATGAACGGGTAATTAACTCATTTACTAAATTTAATCCTCAAATTAGCGCGGGTCGTTTTTCAGTTTTTATGTTGGTTACAAATTTTTATATTTAAATAGCGGCGTTTAGAAAAATGTATATGTACATACATTTGCACGGGCAAAACCGAAGAATATTTTTCACAGCGATCTTTCATTTCTTTTTTTCGTTTCTTCATGAAGATTTTAACCGTTAGTTTATTCCAGTCGTTTATTCGTACCACGGTAACCCGCACACCAAAAAACATCTACCCGTTTACACAGATAGAGCCTACACAGCGATTTTAATCAAGGGGAATTATCCTAAAGAAACCGTACATTTTATTTGTGGGATAATTATTACATGAATGTTTAACATAATTTGGTATTTTTGTAAAAATACATTTAAATGTTTAGATTTTGACGGAAATTGTCAACAAAGTCGGACTAACAAATTGGGTGGTCTGTTGTCTAGTTACTTTCACCGGTGGTTGTTTAGGATAGTGTTTGAGATTTGCTCATTTTCGTAATATATTTATATTTGTGTTTCTAAAACAAACGTGTTCAAAAAAATAAATTTGCAATTTCAAGCTCTTATGCAGGCTGCAACTTATGCGCTTTGTGCTGTGGAACTGACTTTATGGATAAGTACCATATATGTCCAAAGTGTGGACATGTAATTACACGATTCAATTATATGACGCCTCAATTTATGGTTCGTCCGTCCATTGCTTGCCAACCACGATGTCAAATTGCCTAACCAATGTTTTTAACTCCGAAGGTAATTGTGGATGAAGAACAAAACAGTCAAAACTATACCTAAAATGTCCCTTAGCAAACGTATATATATATCATTCAAATTATATTTCTGAATAATAATAAACGCGTTTAAACGATTATCTCTCATAATTTCTAGGGTACCATCGTGCTCTTTCAAGGAAAACGGTTTTCGTAGAGTTCCGTAGAATTTTGTAAGTGATATATTTTAACAATAAATTACAACAATTTATTTTTCTCGTGGATCCACGCGTCCACGATTTTTATAAGTTAGCTACGACCAATTTCACAACAACAGCTGCAAGTTTTATAATTTTTTAACCCTGAGTCAAAAATGGTACATTTTTTAGTATTAGTGCATACTCACATACGTTTTGAGCCTCAAATGGTAACATTGATTTCTGAATTCAAAAAAAACATTTTCATGCTACCTGGAGCTCTTCGAGAAATGAAAATTGAAATAATCCCATTTTATTACAAAAATACAGAAAAAGATCGCGATTGAATAAGAATATAAAAAGGTAGAAGTTGGTTTCGTATTCACCCTAGCTATTAGCATGATTTTCGAGGTACTCCATCTCCGCAGCATTTTAAATTCTTTGTGTTAAACAAAAGGTAAGCTCGATTGTTTCCGCCGCAGCATTTGCGTCTATTTGGACCGCCCGGACCACGGGGACAATTTTTGCGATCTTTATTGTCCCAGTTACCGTAGAATTGGTGGTATTTATTTTTGTACTCTTGTCGCGATTCAAACATGTCATGCGCGAACTGCCGATCGCATTCGAATAGCTCCCGACCGCAGCTACCTGAACGTTCGTTGCTGCTGACGTCGTTTTTACCCTCTGTTGACCATGTGTATTTGATAAATTCGCCTTTATTAATATTAGTATTAAGCCTTGTCTTTTTTTCTCAATAAAAATGAAACATAATAACTCTGAGCTTATAATAAAATATTAAATATCAATAAACATATTTGAAAAAAAAATGCCAAGAAAAATATTCCGTAAAAAGATCAGTATAATACATTTTCAAAAACGTTCGAGCAAAAAACTACGCCTACCAATATTTTTCCTTTAAATTAACGTTGCTATAAATTGCCTGTAAAAGTGTTCGGCTTGAAAATTTTTTTCAAAAAGTCCGTTAACTGCATCATCTACACACTATGTAGAAGATTAAGTTTAATTTAATCGATACAGTACGTCATAATTTTTTTTTATCTTACCAATACAATCGTTTCCATGTTTTTCCCGCACACATCGTTGACATTCCTTGTAAAGTCGACAAGATCGATCCAAATTATCGACGGGCGTTCCCTTACCCATATCCGAAAGTGGACGATCGCCTAAAAATAGGCAATGGCACCCGTAAGTCCAATATTGTTTTTCATCAAATTTTGCACCGCCCCCATTGAAAATATGCATTGCAATTTCTTTCATATCACTGTACCGCTTCGAATCACCAATTTTGTCGTTTCCATTTGGCCGCTGGGCGTATCCAGATGCTAAAAATAAAATATGAATTTAACATATCTGCCCACTCGAAGTTAGGTTCAGTGGGATTAGTTATAAAATCCTGTCAGGATTACTCAGAGGATTACTCAGAGTAAAAAGAAAGTAAACTACGGTCCTTACTTTCGATACGTAAGTTAATTCCCTTTTTCGGGGAAATTCTTTCACAAAAAGCGTCCGTATTGGAAGAAATCGTCCGTATTGAGAGTAGGGACTGTATATTCAAGTCACATATTTTCAAAATCATAAAGTTACCGCTGGAAGATTGTTGTTTAAAAAAAGTGATTTTAGCAAATATGTGAAAATTTTCAACTTTTAAACTCACTACTTTTTCTTATCTCACTTACATAAAATAGAAAATAAAATGCGATTGATCTTCATTTGTAAAATGGGATTTTAAAAAAGATAGTTTTGCTTTTCCTTTAAGCTTATCTTATTCTGAAGATTTTAGATTTCAATCTGATATTTATAGGATGAGTCTTGTATTTAAATTACTCGCAATTAAAACGTTTTTTACGTGCTTCAAAATACTAGTTAAATTAATTGCATTTACTCGCAAGTAGCGAACCCCCAAGTAGTTTTCAAATATAAAATTAATATATTAAATCCAGTTTTTTCAAAGATTACTTAGTTTTAGTTAGGATCTCCAATTTCTTGCGAAAAAATGTTCCGTCAAATTAAATATTTCTACATATTTTCTACAATATTTTATTAGTTTTCCGGATTTCAATTTTTCAATAGAAATCTTTATTTGCATGCTTTAATAAAGAAACGGTTTAAGCAATATAGTCGATTCGAATACACCACTTGCGCAGTTATGTTGCCGATTTGTAATATTTCGTCATATTTTCGTAGTATTTAGTCATTTTTTTTGCGAAATTTCGTCATATACATTTTAGCAAACCCGCCTACACACTGCGCAGTTATGTTGCCGTTTTTTTCTGCCTGCGCAGTTATGTTGCCGTTTTTTCTGCCTGCGCAGTTATGTTGCCGTTTTTTGAAAATACTTCGGCAACGTAACTGCGCAAGTGGTGTACTGTTTTTTGAACTAACGCTATAACTTATAAGTTAACATATTTACGTAATAATCGCCATATACATGCACAGTCCTTAACATTTAAGGATAAAGGTTTCTGGACAATTATTGCTCAAAATTCCGGTCAGATAAAGGACGAGCGGGAATTGCGGCCGGATAAGGGGTGGCCAGATAACGGCACAAGGAGGTGTAGTTGAATATAGTTTGATATGATACTACAAAATGTCGATTCTGACCATTTTGATGGATTTTAGAATATAATTTCATCTTCTCGTTGTTTNCTTGTGATAACCGGAACGTTATTTTGGCGTTGATAATTAAAAGTTTGTTTTCCAAGAAATTAGGAAAAAGTCTTTGAAGTCGGTTTCTTTCTTTCTTTTTTTGCTATTTTACTCTCACGCTGTATACGTTCTCTGAAAGATTGCGTTGGCTCCGGCCAATCTTGCATAAATTAAGTCTTTCGCATTCACCATCAGATGTCAAACGGCGACTTGATAATTTGTTTGTTACGACGTTGCAATAGTGGCATTGATTAGTCGGTCCTTCTACTCCCTCCAATGACACATTTGTTAAAACGTCTGACTCTCCATAAACTCGGTTTCGTTTTCAATTAAATAAAATTGAAAAAGTGAATTATATAAAAAAAAACGAAGTGAATTAACAATTTAGAAAACAATTAGAAAAAATAAAGACAGTGAGAGTAGTTCAGGATTCGAAATCAGATATTATCAGTGTTTGTTTGATTGCGTGGTAATATTTATAATTAATATATGTACATGATGACCCCTGCGCACTTACCTGGCCAGAATTATTTGGGTCGTTCCAGTATCCGGTCGGAATTTTCAGGAATATTTTTTTCAGAAAATACTTATTTTACGTAAGAGAAGAAAAAAATAAGAATTGGATTATTGTTTATGGACAAAAATGTCAGCCAGATAACTTCGCAGGGGTAAATTTTAAATGAAAGTACAAGTGTATATTTTATTTTCAATTAAATCTAAAGTTTTTAATCTAAAATATTATAATGATATTCAGTTTACTTGTGTACCAAAATTTTGGCTTTCGCCATCTTCTGGGTAATATATTTAGACAGAATGGAAGTCAAAAGATACAAATCACAAAATTTTTAGGGTTTGGTTTTAATACAAGTCGTAATGGATGTAAGTAACATTGATGTCTGGGTAAGTACCCGAGGTTTACAATCATACGTACTTAACAATCAAGGTCCAACCACGTCCCTTACCCCTTGTATTAAAAACAAAACCCTAGAAATTTTGTGATTTGTATCTTTTGACTTCCATTCTGTCTAAATATACCCTGAAGATGGCGTATTACCCTGAAGATGGCTAAAGTCAAAATTTTGGTACTGGTGTGGGTCGTCAATTTGTCACCGAGCTCCACGCGGGTCTTATCATAGATAAGACCGAGTACTGTTTTAAACCTACAAGCGAAATTCGCTCGGTGACACTTTTTTGCTCACACCAGTACACAAATAAACTTAATATCATTCTCACATCAATATTTCTAAAATGTTTTAGTATTACTAAATTAAATTTATTTTAATTAAACTAAATTAAATTTATTCGCTTTGACAAATTCGCCTTCAAAACTTCCGAAGTAATAAAACCAACCATAATATCCTAACGAACGATATTCATATAAAACATAAAAGTTTAAAATAATAGAATTTCGAATTCTGAAATAGACAACAGAAGCAAAATAGTCATGCGACTTTTATTTTGTATAGGTAAAGTATATGATAAGCATTACAGTTTAGAACTTTAAATTAAAGTTCTAAATTTTATCCTAAATCAATTAAACTTTTGAGAAAATACAAAATCAGATAATTTTTAACCAAAGACATAAAATTCACATCTTATTGAAATACACATTTTAAGAAAATAATATGCACCTTGAGAGTACCCTACTGTAGCATATAATTCTGTATAAACTTTATAATAAATTTGTTTTCTTATTTTAAAACGTGCAGATTATTCAAAACGTGCTCTAGATCCGTAGTCAAAATCCTTGTTGCGTCACCTACCGGTCTCTAAATCGGATATGACTCATTTTTTTTGTTGAATCTATATCTTATATGCAAATATGAAAATCAGCTATAGTTTTTACGATATTGGTCTGACAATAGGCTGAACAAATAGTATTTATTATAAATACACATGTTGTTTGTAGCTGTCATTCAAGCAGCGGATTATGGAGGATGGCAGTATCAGACTTACGATTATGGATCTGACGATTATGTTGATGATTATTATCCAACGGCAGATTATGGACCTTCTGAGGATTTTTTAGATTTCACCACTTTTCCGCCATCTGCCTCACCGCATTGTAATGTAAGTTCGACGTTTTTTATTTTAAAAAATGTTAAATATTAGGGTGTTTATCGGCAAATCGAAAGAATAATATATTCAATCCTTTGTAAATTTCAGAAATAAATTTTCCAAGACCCTTTNATTTGTGTACCAAAATTTTGACTTTTGCCATCTTCAGGGTAATATATTTAGACAGAATGGAAGTCAAAAGATACAAATCACAAAATTTCTAGGGTTTTGTTTTTAATACAAGTGGTAATGGATGTAAGTCTGGATCATACATACTTTACAATCAAGGTTAACCACGTCCATTACCCCTTGTATTAAAAACAAAACCCTAGAAATTTTTTTGATTTGTATCTTTTGACTTCCATTCTGTCTAAATATATTACCCTGAAGATGGCGAAAGTCAAAATTTTGGTACACAAATAAACTGAATATCATTCTCACATCAATATTTCTAAAATGTTATAGTAATTTATTCGCTTTGACAAATTCGCCTACAAAACTTCCGAAGTAATAAAACCAACGATAATATCCTAACGAACGATATTCATATAAAACATAAAAGTTTTAAATAATAGAATTTCGAATTCTGAAATAGACAACAGAAGCAAAATAGTCATGCGGATTATATTTTGTATAGGTAAAATATATGATAAGCATTACATTCAATTAAAGTTCTAAATTTTATCCTTTAAATCAATTAAATTTTGAAAAAATACAAAATCAGATAATTTCTAACCAAAGATATAAAATTTCTGAATTATATTCACATCTTATTGAAATACACATTTTAAGAAAATGATATGCACCTTGAGAGTACCCTACTGTAGCATATAATTCTGTATAAACTTTATAATAAATTTGTTTTCTTACTTTAAAACGTGCTCTAGATCCGTAGTCAAAATCCTTGTTGCGTCACCTAACGGTCTCTAAATCGGATATGACTCATTTTTTTGTTGAATCTATATCTTATATGCAATTATGAAAACCAGCTATAGTTTTTACACATGTTGTTTGTAGCTGTCATTCAAGCAGCGGATTATGGAGGATGGCAGTATCAGACTTACGATTATGGATCTGACGATTATGTTGATGATTATTATCCAACGGCAGATTATGGACCTTCTGAGGATTTTGTAGATTTCACCACTTTTCCGCCATCTGCCTCACCGCATTGTAATGTAAGTTCGACGTTTTNTTTTTTTGTTGAATCTATATCTTATATGCAATTATGAAAACCAGCTATAGTTTTTACACATGTTGTTTGTAGCTGTCATTCAAGCAGCGGATTATGGAGGATGGCAGTATCAGACTTACGATTATGGATCTGACGATTATGTTGATGATTATTATCCAACGGCAGATTATGGACCTTCTGAGGATTTTGTAGATTTCACCACTTTTCCGCCATCTGCCTCACCGCATTGTAATGTAAGTTCGACGTTTTATATTTTTAAAAATGTTAAATATTGGCGTGTTTATCGGCAAATCGAAACAATAATATATTCAATCCTTTGTAAATTTCAGAAACAAATTTTCCAAGAGAACCCTTTTTGTACAAAACTGTTTTTTGATAACTTTTTTCCTAACAATTTTCTTTGAAGACTGTTTTTTTTCTGAAAACCCATGCTGCCAATTTCGATAAGTATTCATCATAAATATGAGAATTAGTTGAACCTGCCCACGCAATTTGTTTCAAAATGGAAATGTGTGGGCGTTCCCAAAGCGGCGAACATGTTTTCTAATTAGAACTTCTCGTTTTGTCATTTTCGAGGAAATAATATTAGGTGTGAAAATTCATTTTAAAGCTATATATATATGAAACCAAAAATTTACATTTTTTATTGAAAATGATCACTATTCTAAAAAAATGACCGAGCGACCCATCAATTCTGTCAAAAACGCTGGAAAACGATTCGACACTTTTTGACATCATGCCGCAATTTTTGACAAAAAAGAGATGCATCAAATTCAGGAACGGGGTCTATTTCAAAGTCATATTTTCAAAAAAAAAATATATATATATATATGGATTCCATTGGATATTTACATTTTTGCTCAACTAATAATATTATATGCATCTTCTGATTCATCACTAAAAAGCGTGCCAAATTCAATCTCGAGCAACGTGCAAAATTAATTTTTTTATTCATGCTTTTAATGTCAGACGGAAATAGAATGTAAACTTCTCATTCTTAGTCGCATGTTTAACTCGTAGAGGTAACTTTGGTCCACTTTTGCGGATCCCAGATTTTTAAATGTTAAACAATGGCATTTCTTATTTAAAAAAATAATGACAAATTTGGATTTAACCACGTTATATATTCCTTGTATATGCTTCACATATAAATTGTATGACTTTTTAATTACTTGAAGACTAAACTATCAAGGAATAATATTTATACTGATTCGTTGAACGTCTAAAAACTTATTTGGTTAGTTTTAGAAAATTTCGACAACAGGGGATGTTTTATGTTTGTATATGTTTAGTAAACATTGTTTACTATGTATAGACTAGTGCGTACACGGAAATGTCGAAAAAATGCCGAAAAAAAGGTGTTAAGTTTCAGTAATTTTGTTAAGTTGCGGGCATTTTGTTCAGTTTAGGGGCGTTATGTTCCGTAGACAGGCGGTGTAGATAACATATCTGTCATTTTCCATTTGATGGATTCTGATTGGTCTGATTCTTCTATGTTTGAGAGGCGGGCCAATGACAGAACTCGATATTTTTTATCAAAAAAATAATGTATGGAAACTTCGCTGAAAAAATGTTTTCGGCGTTTAGCAAAACGAGGTGCATTTTATTTNCGTTACGGGATAAACGGCCGTTATGGAAGCGCCCCTTATGAAATCAAGGACTGTACTGTATTACTTCTTTTCTAATTGTTTGTAAATGTATTTTTAGAATGTGTTTTTCGACGAATCTTTAATCTGTAAAATCTTTCGTTTGAATTGATTTTAACTATTTCCGTAGCGTCCAGAAATAAAAATACTTTACATTTCTTCAGAGTCATCCGCAGAAGTCGAGTGAAGACAAGTGGAGTTTTGTGGCATTAATTACAAATGGTCCAAAAGCTTGCAATGGCATTTTTGTTGATATTGACCTGGTACTCACCAATTCATTTTGTTGCACTTCGGTTGGAACCGAAGATGAAGATTCCATCATTTACGTTCGATCGGTAGAAAAATCGATTAAAGTGAAATTTTCGATCAATTCCAAGGCGCGAAATCAGTGTTTGATTAAGCTCGAAAAAAGTACTTTTAGACCAGCACTTCCATGCTTGTCACACACACATTTAAATGTGCCCGATCTTGACCCCGCGCAGCCGAATTG
>SCLG01000286.1:137268-150338 GCA_004367875.1 Oikopleura albicans | reverse complement strand
AAAAAAAAAACTGTTAGTACAGTTTTGTTCAGCTTGAAAAAATAAATTTTAAAATTTTTGCCCATTTCTCCCAAACTCAGAGTTTGAGTGAATACCCTAATAAAACGAATAGAAAAAATGATTTGAAAGGGTGTAATTAATTTGATCACGCATTTTAGGATTTCATCCTTGATGAAAAATAGAGACTAATATTTAATTAACAACGTACCATCACTAGTTTAAAATATTTGAAGCTTCCCTTAAAACCACCATGTTAGAAGTTAAAGTCTAAATATTTATTGTGGATTGTTGAGGATTATCAGAAAGAACAACTGAAAGCCCTATCTAATAACCGACTTTGTTTCAATAAAAACGTGGCGCGAAATTTTGCTGGGATCGATTCATAACTTCATACTTATTGAAATTCAAAATGAGGTCATTAATTGAACGTGACCCGACTCTTAATCTCTAGATTTTTTTAATTTTTTTTTTCAATTGTAAGCTCTCGAAAAAAATANATACAGTATGGGCCATACTGTATACGATGTACACTTTTTGATTAAATTTTTGTTATTGATGGTTCCGTGGAATACATTTATTCCGGGAAAATAATTTTGCGTAATTAATTTTGAACTAATTAAATTTATTCAGTAAAATATGCGACGTTCACGGAAGACGATGAACACCTTGGAAATTGTATCTTCAGCTTGCTCAATTACTAAATGATGCTACCACAACCGTGTTAAACTGTACATATAAATCAAATGCTTTAAACAATCTTGAAAACCTTCACTAGAAAAACAAACGTACTTTTAAAAACGCATATTGGTTAAGGTTTAAAATTCAGAACAAGTAACTCAATAAAGTTCTAAAAAATAATTATTAAAAATTGTGTTTGCTTGGACCGAATCATACCATGGTTATATTACTTCTTATGGCAAATAGTCTCCCTCGAGACAGGTAGGTTTATGTGGCCAATAAGCGGCCACGATTAAAACTAGCGTCCAATCAGCAAGCCAACTTAAAGACAAATTTAACGGAGATTCTTTCCAGAAACAAAATAAATTTATGGTACTCCATTCATTGACATCCCATACTGGTGTGGTTAATCAGTATGTCACCGAGCTCGAAGCGGATACAATGCATACATTGTGTATTTGTGTGATTGATAATTTTATGGGCTATAATTTATAACTGGGCAAGTGTTGCCCAGAAGTTAACGGTTGGTTATTTATCTTCCGATACAGTCTTTAACCTTTTTACGGAATTCTGAAAACTAAAAAATCCGTAAAAGGAGTGAGACTGTATCGGACAATAAATACCCAACTCAGTATTCAACTGTGGATTTCTATGTGTCCTGAAATAGGGGCACATACAAATTTACCTTTACAAATTTTAGAGCTTTTTTGTCTCCTAATAATAAAAATACGGTTTTTGTGATTAAGTACAGTCCTTGATTCTAATTACCATCTGTCCAAAATTAACCCCATAAAGGGCGCTAATTCCATAACGGTCGTTTACCGCATAACGGTCGTTTTTTCCAGAAAACAGCTGTTATGGAATCAAGGACTGAAAAAACTTATAATGCCCCCGCAATAAGGTATCGAAATGTCGAAAAATCCTTCAGCAAAAAAAAAAATCGGGAACGTTGTATTGGCCTTGTTAAAAGTGCAATTCGGGGTTCAAGTCCATTGACACAAAACATTTTCCAAAAGTCGGTGATTTTTATACCACGCATTCAGCAGAATCAGTGGCAGTTGTTTGTTATATTAAATCTGCCAATACGCAACAAAAAGGGTGAAATGTTGTGTTTTTTGATACATAATAGAATGAAATACATTACACAGGGTTCGCCGTTATGTTTAACAAAAAATCTTAAAAAACTGAAATATAGTAGCCTAAAACGGTTCTGTCTTAACGTTTTTTTGTTCATCTTCCAAACTTTTTTAGTAACTTTTTGAGCTCTATAAATTTGGCCAAAACAGATTTAGTTAATGGGTCCTAGAAGTCACTAAGCTATTTTTAGACCGTTTACACTTTTTTTGTGTGTACTAAAAACCAAAAGATCTTTATGAATGCGTTAAGGACGGCGTTAAGGACGGCGTTAAGGTAGCGTCATTTACAAACGTCACTTTCCGGGAAACGGTTCTAGAACATGTTTCCTAACATCCGATTCCTTGTCATTTGCAGATTGAGATTTCCATTCATTCATAATATATTTTATTTATCTGATATTTCGGCATTACGCCATTTTCAAAGATTTTTTGTGACTAAATAATACAAACAAAATTTTTTTAAATAATAACAGAGATTCTAAAATGTTTAAGCAATACAGCGCATTTTCTATAAGTTTGTGGATAACCGGTGAAATTCATAGAGCTAATCACTGTTGTTCAAATGAGATTGACTTGAAAAATGCACTTAATGAACTAAAAGAAAGATTTTTGAACAACCAATATCCGGAAGACCTTATTACTAAAAAATCTCAGAAATAAGAGCTAAAAAATTTGAGTGTAATCCTGAACGTCTTAAACGAGAAAAGGAGGTACGGGAAAACCCTGACAAAAATATCAATTTATGTTTACCTTATACAAATCATCGTGTTCAAAAAGTGGGTTCAAAAATACGCACCGTAATAAAAAATGTCACACCAAACTTCAACGTGAACTTGTGTTGGAAAAATATACGAATAAGTAATATTTTGTTACCTAAACTTAAAATGAAAGTCACGGATGAAGAAAAAAACGGGGTTATTTATAAATTTGCTAGGCCTTCTGGATAATAACGGTCAAAAAGTTTGACGTAAAAAAACGATTTAATTAAATTTTTACAGACAAATTGCGAGAGTGATTTTTTTGTAACTCCATTTTGAACACAAATTTCAAGCATTAATTTTTTCTAGAATTATTAGTCCAAGGAACTTGTCGGTATAGGTCGTTCGCGATAGAAATGTCGCATAATTCATTCGCTCTCTTCAATTTTGTCGTATTCAAGAAATTTTTTAAAAATGAGTTCCTTTTTAGCGTAAATCGGAGTCGTCTTTTTTCTTTTTTTTCCTTCTCGTTTTTTTTTCTTGAGGAGCCGGATAGCGGGCTAGATTTGTTTTCTCATACATGGTAGTACGAATTAATTGTAAACAAAAATTAATTCGCATATTTTTTTTCTGCCTTGAGTTAAAATGTATAATCTTAACCCCCAACCAAAATAGTTAGCGGTACCCCAACCAAAAACAGGGACCTTTGTCCCTGTTTTGTATTTTCTCTTCTGAGAGTCTTCTCTGATCGTTCATAATTTTCACGATAAGCAAATCGATGGTCCTAAATCGAATGAACACACTTTCGAAAGATCTCCGACCACCCTTGGACACTTTTTGGCTGATTTGACCCGAAAAACACAATTTTCATTCAGCTCGGTATAGTCGAGAAGTGCACACAGACATGAAAAAATTCATAAAACAAATAAAAAATACTATTAAAGTGCATTTTCGTAATTTCGGGTTTTATTTGTAAACAACGCTACCTACCCGTCCTTAAATCAAAATTAGCTGGCTTTGCTATATGACACAGCAAATCCTGAAAATCGCCACCGGTTTCGAAACTTGGACAGATTGTCGTTCATTTCGTGTCCGAAAACCTCCCGACAACCACATGATAATGATAAGGGTTTCAGTTATTAGTCATAAACACGCTAAAAATTAAAAACGAGAGAAATTTTAAACATAATGGGGCAGTGTATGTACGTGTATGATAACGTATGTTCAAATAATGAAAAAAAAACAGAATATAAACGAAAAGGCAGAACTATCAGTTTTGTAACTTTAATCGGGAATTCCACAAAAGTATTATTATATTACATAAAATTACTAGTATTAATATAAATAATAATAATTAATTTTTAATAATACTTGAAAAATTGGAAACATCCGGCTAGAAAGTTACTACTTTGGTGGCAAAAATTCATAATGCTAAGTATCTTTACTAGTTCTGTTTTTTCAGATTCATGAAGGTGGTTTCTCGGTCTTCACATTCATCACATTTATCGTAACGATACCAGTTAATTTGTTGGTAGCAGTTTTTACAAAAAACGCAACCATACGACATTTTGATCTCACCTATTTTCGAATATTTTTCTACCCCATGCACATATTTAAAAGAAGATCTGTACGATATTAGTTTCATACGGACCGTTCGGCAAATATGATTCATTTTTTTCACCCAGTAAACCGTCCGTTAGGTCACGAGCATGAGTGCTAGCAGTGGCAAAGCAGCGCGTGTGCCACAGTTCAAATCTAGTCTTGGGTACGCGAACAAATTCTGTTTTCATTTCTATTTTTTTTCTTTTTTGTTTTTTTTTTGGTGAAAATTTTACTCCTTTTTTGCTGAAAATTTCACTTTTTTGAAATAATTCTCCGTTTGAACAATCCGCGTGTGAAGATTTATAATTTTTTTCCCAGGTATTAGGAATAGGCTGAATTCGTATTTCAGTCCTTAGTCTAGCTCATTGTGTAAATTAGTTTTACATTTCTCAATTTAGCGCCCATGGAACATTTTTAAGTCTTTATAATCAGTGTTGGAAGCGCTGGGTATTTTTTTCCGTTTTTGGCGTTGGGATGGAAACCCGCTCAAAAGATTTTTTTCTAAAAATGAAAATTGTATTCGGCAGATAAGTGTGATTTATACGAATATATGGTTCACGGAATAAGAGTCGCTTTCGAACTACTCTCAAAAATTTCGACCAAACACGATTATGAAAAAAATGTTTGTATTTTTAGTTACTAAATTAGTGTATTATAGTCTATTACTAATATCTATTAGACTATCAGTCTAAGTAAAATGGTATGATCCAATTTTTTCTGTATCATTTCGATAGTATAGTACTCTAATGTCCAGTTTAGAATACTTTTATTGATTCAATTTTTGATCCTTAATGAAAAACAAAAATTTTTTTTTTGGAAATTTGAAAAAAACAGAAAGCCCCTTGCTTATTTTTATTCTTTCAGACAGGTCTCGACATTATATACTTTTTTGAAATATTATATTTTTATTTCAATTACATTAAAATTACGTACGGTGTTACGCCCATCGTACATAATTTTAATGTAATCGAAAGAAAATATAATAGTTTAAAAATGTATATAATGTCGCGACCTGTCTGAAAGCGACCGCCCGGCGCCACACAACTTGAACTTGCTTAACTATTTATAGGCTATTATAGGCTAATCAGAATTTCTTTAACACATTGATTTGGCATCAGTTTCTATAAATATTTTTCTAGCAAAACGGAACGGTTAACTCCAGAGAGTGTACCGTTAAGGCCCTCCTTAACTTAAGGGGCACTCCGTTCACGGATTTTTATTTTTTGAGCAGCTTTGGTCCGAACTAATTAACTTTTGATATGAATTTCAAGGTCGGGAATCTCGCGGAATTTTCAATTTTTGGTGTTTTTCGTGAATATTTTTTTATCGGACATTTTTTCAAAAATCAGAGACAAAATTTATGTGCGCCATGTTTAAGCAGACCTCTTTGAACAAAAACTAACTCAATAGCATTAAAATTGTAAAGCTAAATACGATATCCGATTTTATTTGTAGCAAAGTTCACGGCTTTGTGGGCTTTCAAATCATAATTTGTACGTCGTTTTTGTTTTTTCTCCCGATTTTTGTTTTATAACATTTTTTCAATGCAACACTAAACGGTTTACCATTTTGATTCAGATATTATTGGGATAAAAACTGTCAACTATCTTCAATTTAAAAATTTTGAAAGAGTTAAACTCTGTTTTTTTTTATATATGGAACACTATAAATTATAGTCTATAACCATCCGGTTGTACAACAAACTTCACTTTCAGGATAAATTATAGTCGATAATATAATTTTGATGGTTAATTTAATTATAAAATAATTAGCGACACATGTAGCAATCATAAATTAACAATTAAATGCTCGACAGAAAAATAAATTTCATAAATTTTTGCTACGTGCGCAGCGGTGTGTTATAATCGCCACCTTCTCCTTGAACGGAAACACATCAGAATGTTATGTTCTGTGTACATCATATTTATGAAACAACCCAGATTTGTTCCAAACTTCATAAATTAACTTCACTGTAATACAGTGACTGTATTTAATATAATATACAGATTTTTTACATATTTTTTACTCCGATTTTTTCGGTAAAAGTGTAACTTCTGGAAATTAAGAATACTTGTTATCAGTATTTATACTGATGTCAGAGGACACCCCAGGCACGTTACTAGTAAGAAAATCAAGCGACTTGAATCAAACCAGATTTGTCTGTGGCCCATGATTTTAAGTTATTTTTGAAAAAATTAAAACTTCATTCAAAATACTGCCTGACATTACTATACAACGTATTATTATATGATTTACGTTTTCCAGAAAATTCAAGCACCACATGATTGCCTAACTCGTGGAAAGCATGAGCGCCATGTATAGTGCGCCATATAATTCAATTTGCTACTGAGTACATAAATGCTCGCCTTGTATGTAAAATGTGAGCTGAAGTAACTTAGAAGAAGAAAATGAAACTCGTTTTGATGCTGTCCTTATTGTGTGGAATTTGTTGCCTTAACCGAGCACTGCACAATATTGTTCTCTTTGAGGATCTCCTGACGTCTGCAAAATATCGAATGAAATTTTACGCCCTTGAGAGGAAGAAGTTGAATAAACAAATCACCAAGGGAATCAAGCGTTTTTGAGCTAAATATTGCTCGAATTTGGTTCGAAAAATCAACGATGAAAGGATAGTAATTTTCCTTCGAACTTTATTTGAGAGAATTAGATTGTATCAATCAATCTTTGCGAGAGAATAGTATCCACTGTATCCCAATTCACTGTAAAAAAAAGCTGTTATGAAGAACGAACAAAATATATATGTCAGTGCTTACTTCTAATACGAACGTTTTTGAGAGTAAGGACTGCATATGCATTATTCTGATGGAGGATAATTTTAATAATAAAGCGAAAATAGTGAAATCTTTCATTTATTATTTTGCAGTGTCTTCACAGTATGAAACTGTTTGTTTCACTGTGATAAATGACATGACCTTACACCAACACAAATATTAGACCGTATAAGGAAACGATTCGCTTAAAATATTTCTGACATATGTTTGGGTCATTAAAAGAAGACATGAAAAGTATTTACGTTTTTTGTCTTATTTCTAGTATTATTGTGTTATTTGGCACATAAAAAGACAAAACTGACCCGATTAAACTTGTTCAACTTGTTTGCATGAACAATTCAGTAAACACAGTAGAAACAAGTTAGCTCCAGCAAATACTGGAATGATTAGTACAATGGTGAAAACCGCAATTTTAAGCCGGTGGACAGCACAGGATTTTTCTCGATAACAAATCAAATGCCGTTTTTCTTCTGGAACACGTTGGCGCCAAGTTCCATTGGACCAAACGCCATCTTCCTCGCCTTTCTTCATCCATGCGGATCCTTCGAAATGCTGACGATAATATAAAATAAAATAAGTACTGCAACTGAGTATTTAAAAAGTCAATGACCTTATATGTTATAAACTGTTTATAATAAACACCATTGAATAAATGTTGACCCAAATTTTTTAACACCATTTCACCCGAAATGTGGTACAAGGGGGTTGGTTATATGGTAATTGTCTAAAAACTGACTTGACCTTATAACCAACGCCCTGTAAATATCAATTTCTTCAAACAGCACTCCGATACGGTATTGGCGGCCAATAATTTGCCGTACCAAAAAGACATTAGAAATTCTTTGACCTATAATTCCCTTACCTTGTCAATGATAGTAGTTATGAAATCATTAAATATAGCGTCTGTGTCATTATAATAGATCAGACCACTAAGTGGGCCGCAGACAGGTTTTTCATTTGGAGGCCACTTACACCCTTGTAGTGGTTTGATTTTTCCTTATAATACAAGTGGTAGCCCAATTCCGGAAAGGTAAAGCTTCAAATGCAAATTTGACTCAGAGTCCTTTTGTGCCCTAAGATTGGACTTTTATCTCATATTACAACTTTAAATCGTCCCGGAAAAGGACTTTGTGTCCCAGAACTGCACTTATTTTTGGAATAAAAATGTCCTGGTAACTTGAAAAAGTGTATGTCAGATTGTCAAACCGATCCCTGTACCGCTTGAAACGCAAAACTCTTGGTTTTCACAGCAAAAGTACTCATTATATGCTATTGGGATTTTAAAGCGACTAAACTTGACCGGTTCCACCGAAATTATTGTTCACGCATTTTGAAAATATAGAAAGAATACAAATCGATGTTCCAAACTTCCAGGTTTTTATAGAGTAATACCAAGGGACTTCGCTTCGCCCCTATGTACCCTGTTTCAAAAGTTTTTTTTACCGGAAAATTGAATAAAGCTTTTGAATGAGTGGACAAAAAGAAAACAAGAACTTTTCAAATTATTAAAATAAAAAGTGCTAATAGCGGCGCAGAAATTAAGTGTGCTGAATGTCCCCTATTTGGCATTTTAAATGCCGCATTTATAACACATAACAAAAGAAATAAACTTACAGACTAAAATAATAAGTAAGTATTGTATATTCAGAATATAATAATTATAAAAAATTAAAAACCTGTGTCAAAAACCAAAAGTATGACTCCAAACACATAGAGAACCTTTTTAATTATAGGTAGCTCTTTCCATTCTGCAATTATATGCTTAAGAACGTCATGATAGAAAAAACACCCAAATAATGCAACCGTCATTTGTTTTATTTCGTAAATTACCCGGTTGCCTTCATACCGCTGTGTATTTAAGTAAGGTTTAATTGTATAGCAGGGTGGTTGTTATGTGAAGGTCAACAAAAAACTTGACCTTAATTCATTTCATAATTTACTCGACCTTATAACCATCCAAAAATACATAATTTTTGTTCCAAAAATTTAACCTTTGCGAAAAAGACTCACGTGGCCTTCTAGCGGTGAAAGTGACAGACCTTATAACCTGTTTAATTGTCTCTTGTCTAAGTACGTGGGGGCTGGTTATAAGGTATGACACCCAAAAAACAGACTTGACCATCTGAAGAAAATTTCAATCACTAAAAAATGCCGGGGGAAAGGCATGTCTCTTAGAAAAAAAGTGTAAAAAGACATGATTCGCATAGAAAAAATATTTCTTCATCCAACAATTTTTTTCTCCAAAAGCATGCTTTTGATTTGACCTTAGTCTAAAAAAACTGACTTGACCTTAGCGCAAAAAAAAAACGGTCCTTATAACGGTCACAACTTGAGACCCTCTGTAAATAAATTGGCCAAGAACTAAACCCCACACTGATCGCATTTTATCTTCAATAATGCCAATTGTATGCCGCCTTCCTCAACTGTATCAATTCTATCCAAACTTTTCCGCTCTGGCATTTTAAACCAGCTCTAATCAACGTCAAAAAATGAATATGATCAAAATACAAGATTTTCAAAATAACAGATTATCTGAATACAACGGATTAGTTTAAAACAGCCTATTGTCCTTGGATAAATATTGGCTGACTGTGAACACCACATAAAAAATATTTCGAATTGAAGATCGTTGAAATGATAAATTGTCTATTAAAACTTGACGAATTGGTATTACTTTGACTTGATAATCAGTTATTAATAACCATCTTTTTTCAAATTATTCAAATTTTCAATGAGTTAATTTGTCGAACCTAGTTGAATATAGTAACAAAGTACCGATTATATCCAATAGGCCTTTGTGCAAAAATAATCAAAAAAACTGAAAATTAATTGTATTTTTGTAATAAATTATACATAATTGCGCTTGTAAGCATTAGTGTACACAATTTTATAGCATTTTTATGCATTTCTATAGGATATATTCTGTATAGCATAATCTATACAGTATATACTAGTCTATAGACTATACTTTATGGATCATATAATATGATTCATGTGAAATTTACATTCAAGAACATCTTCTACAGTATAATTTATACAGTATAAATTACTTATTACATGTGACATAACGCAACATTTAACTTGTACCAACTGGCCGGAAATATGTCTTTATGACTACCGTCTGGCATTGAGATAAAACATGAATGATAAATTTTCTCCTTACATAGGTACAAAGTTAACGCAACAGTCCGTCGCAGCTTTAATCAAGAACTCGCAAGATGTTCCTCCGTCAAATTACACATGCCAAACGTGTAAGAGATTAAAACTGAATTACAGTCCCCCATCTGGAAAAAACAGAAATTCATGTAACGCCCTGACTAGAAAAATTATTATTAATGTTTCAAAAAAAAATGGACTTAAGCCTATCAAAAAAAAAAGAGAGAACCCAAAATTTGGGCCCCAAATAGTAAATTCATCACACTTTTTACCACATATTAAAGATATATAGTATTGCACGTTATAGATAGCCACCTGGCCTCATGTTCCCGTAATGGCAAATTGAAAATTAAATCAAAATTATATTAATGAAGCTATTTCTCTGTCTCTGCTACCTGTGGGATTGTTACCTCTTCCCGCATTTACAAAAGTAAAAGGAAAACAATGTTCAAGAAAAAAAATGAATTATTAATTAATCAAAATATATTTTGGTGTTTTTTTTTTCTCATAAATACAAATCAAGATAATTCGATTCTGATGTCGATTATATTTGACATCCGTATGACTGACAAAAACACGTTCGATTGTGGAGTAATCACTGAACATATTCTAGTTCATTAGACACCGTATTTTCAGTTCATAGCTTATTCCCCACTAAAAGTATTTTTACGTGAACATGTTGAAGCGAATTTAGAGATGGATGAAACGATATCAAAATATAAAAAAAGTACACAAATAAGGGTACAAAACCCAATTTCACCCTGTAGATCAAAAATAGTCCAGCTAGCCAGTCCTGTAAACTCTTCATAATCGACTAAATAATCAAATAATACAACGTTTATAGATATTATACATTTCAGATACATCAGTGTATAACCCCATGCGCAGTTATCTTGTAGAAATGGAATAGTTCCTCATTTCCCGGCTACGCCTTGCGTAGTTATATTGCATTTTAAAGCACTTTTGCAAGAGAACCGCGCAAGAGAGTACCATCCTGCGGGTTATAATATCCTGCAATAAAAACGATTAACACGGCAATGCATCCTGATCACATGGTACGGTCATTCGTTGGTAACTACTCGTTTGTTTTAAGGTGTAAAGATGTAAAGTATTGGATGAACAGACCCGAGAAAACCTTATACAGTTAATAACTTGTAACTACAAGTATAACCAACAAATTGAGGAAAAAGTGTACAGGGGGTCTGGTTATAAGGTCAAGCCCCATGATTTCAAAGATTTCAAAAAACATACTTAACAAGAAATTGACTTGACCTTAGTGCAAGAAAAAATGACCTTACCTTAGTGCAAAAAAGATGACTTGACCTTACAAAAGTCACACTTTGTGACCTTATAACCAGACCCGCGGTAAAAAGACATGATTTTGTAAAAAAAAATTATCCCAAAAAGACGTGATTTTGTAAATACTAGACCTTAGTCCAAAAAAAATACCATAAACATCAGTTTAAACCAGTATATAACCCGTAATGAATTGGCGCCTTTCATTTGATCAGGTTTCATTATAAAGTGCGAGTTCAAATAACATCAACTGATGCAGTTTATTGCCTAAATGAACGAAAAAATACGGTCGCATTTTAGGTTCGGACAAGTACAGTCTACAAGTCAATAATGAGACATGATTGGTAAAAAATGCATTTATGGGTATCACACTAATGACTGATAAACATAAAAATATTTGAACGAGAGGCCCCCGCCCGATATGAATCGAGCGGGGTAACAAATGTCATAAAATGACAGCAATCTTTAAATCATGCTTCATTCGATTAGCCTTTTTGTTTTGTTGTCTTTCTACTGGCGCTTACGGTCTCACCATTTCCAGGTTGTTTACCTCATCAATGCTTACACGAACCGATTCCAAATTAGTTTGCCATAATTCCAACTAAATATAAAGTCATTTTAAAGAACAGCTCAATATTAAACGGAATATAGGGTTGTGGGGTGGGCGGTCTTATAGCCAGCCCCCTTGTAGTCAAAATACAGTTTTTTTAATGAACAAGGGCACACCGTTATCGATCTTCTTTACCTTATCTTTTAAATTCAGCCATTGATCGTGACCAAAATCGCGGGTTATAGAATATGTAGTTACGATTCGTTCGTTTCCTTGATCCAAGCGTCCTCTAAGAAGCTTCAGCTGAAATGCCCTCACGACGAGATCCTCAACGCCTTCTTCATCAAGATCAAGCTTATCCTGTATCATCCTGAAATTTTCGATAAGATATCTATTTACAATATTATGAGAAAATTAATCCCATTTTTGTGAAGATACGAGTTTTTCACACAATTTCCACAAAGACCACGATATATCGCGATACCTTGGGGTTGGTTTTAACTTATAAGGTCAAGGTCTAAAAAACTGACTTGACCTTATAACCAACCTAACATTTTGTCCGCAACAAGAATTAGTGCTGGGAAAATGTTCAATTTTTGGGGTCTTCATCCAAAAAAAAAAACGTAAAAAGACATGATTTTAAAGATTTTTTCCTAAAAAGCATGCTACCCAAAAAAACTGACTTGACCTTAGTGCTTGAAAAAACTGTCTTGACATTAGTGCAAAAAAACTGTCTTGACCTTAGTGCAAGAATAATGACATGGCCTTATAACGGCACAAATGGCTGGCCTTATAACGGCACAAATGGCTGACCTTATAACCAAAGCCCTATAACTTACTTATAAGTTATAAGCTACAAGATGTCGCAAACCTTATAAGCAAGCACCACTGCCAGTAAATTTATCGAGCCGCTTCATTAAGCTGTTTTTTTACCATTTAGTGGTAAATCGAATACTAACTACCTCCAGTATTTCACTTACTTATACGAAACGTCGGGATCGCTAAACGCAAGTTCAACCAAGGTTAGCAGTCGCATTTTTTCACGTAAAGTTGATAGATTCGTTTCATTGATACCGGTGGCCGCAGCATCCTCTTGCACAAGAAAATTTTCAAAATCGTCCAAATCACCGGTGATAAATATTTCAAGTAGATGATAAACGGG
>SCLG01000286.1:110830-127974 GCA_004367875.1 Oikopleura albicans | reverse complement strand
ATGCTGAATACAGGCTCAATAACGCTATGAATGAAATGAATTTATTCGAAATTATATATGTAAATAAAACAAAAAAAGATAAATTTTAAAGGAACAAAGTGCGACTTGAAATAAAAGGAGTGCCTCGTTTGGTGAAAGATATTTCAGATCAAATGGCTCTATAATAACAATTTAAAGCGAAACAGTAAGGCTTTCAAGATTTAAAATAATAGTCTTAACCCTCGCGCGCCCAGATTTTGCACCCGCTCAGCTAAATGAAACAGCCACTTTCATCTAAAACATAAGGGGAAAATATCTCGATGAAATTATATATAATAATATTATTTTATATATACCCTAATATGGTAAATGAATGTATTGGTATCTTTTTTTTTGTTTTTACGAAAACTCAATGAGAGATCTCGAGATATATTCCCAGACAGGAGCGCAAGAGTTAATTTCCATAAGCTCGAATTTTAAAAATGAATTGTTGATACAAAGCCTATTTTCCTTTTTCATGTCAATCGTTTTACGCAAATCTGCTGTAGGTGACATTTTTGGTATAATTTTTTTAACACAATTTTTCTACCAAAAATACGGCCTCAAAATGGCGGTATCGACATTTTTTAGTGATTTTTTAATACGAAACGCGCCACTCTCGAAAAATAAGGTATAAGGAATTTGAACAGCTAGAGTACTCAGTCCGCTGCTCACCAAATTGTCCACGGGTTAAATTCTAATGGGATGCGGGGATTACATTTAATTTCAGATAAGACAGGCCAGAGTGTTTGTTCCGGATCGGAAGTGGTCACCGATCTGGGCGGCGTTGACGTCGGTGTTGACCAACAGGTTGACGCTTTTTCGTCAACCTCTTCGATGATGATTTCGGCCATTCGATTGGCGATATGAGCCGCATGAGAGAGTCCGTCATCAGATGAAAAATTTTCACCGGTTAAATTTGAACTTGGAAGTGATTGAACCTGCGAGTCAGATGCTTCATCATGCTCGATGAAGAATTTTGTTTTGTAACTTTTTTTGTTCTCGTTAATTGCTCTGAAAATAAACGTATTTTTTTTTNTGTATTTAGATTTGACACGTTACGCAGCGAAAGCTTATAAGTTGATTGGCGGGTTTTTATTTTATTTTGCTATTGCAGACCAATACCAAATATTGCAGCATATTCTGCGCACAGATTAAAGGAATGGGTGCGTTAATAAGACATGTGGCTAATGTACGCGATGGGCCACATACCGGTTCTATTGACCGGTCAAAGTTAAAAATTGTCGAAACTTGCAACTTCCAAACCGAGCAGTTCGTAAAGTTTAAAACTCGTCAGACTGACGTCAGTAGAGGACTAAATGAAGAGGAGGCCTTCATCCAAAAAAAAAAACGTAAAAAGACATGATTTTAAAGATTTTTTTCACAAAAAAGATGCTACTCAAAAAAATGTCTTGACCACCTTAGTGCCTGAAAAAACTGACTTGACCTTAGTGCAAAAAAAAACTGACCTTATAACGGCACAAATGGCTGACCTTATAACCAACCCCCCTGTACTTCTTACACGTACTTTTTCGACCGGTTTTAAATACTGATAAGTTAAAATCTGTCCCATTTGCAATTAAAACCAAGTTGATACCATGTCTGGTCTGGAAGAAACTATTGGCTGCAAAGAAAAAAAACCGTCTTTTGGTAAGTTTACTTACGACGCTGTTTCCCTGGGAGTAAAATAAAAGGTTCCGTTGAGGTATTTAACGTGTTGATCTTTAACGACGTTTGTCCAAATATCCACGTCGTCAGTCTGTCCAGACAAGGATTGGACAAAGTTAAGCGCTTGATCCATCGAAAAATGATCGAAATTTTCATATGTTGCCAAATTACGACACTCGTTCGTAAGTTCTAAAATCATATTCATAAAATCAATGATAATATAAAACATGACTATTTGAGGTTGACTTAAAAATATAAAACATGAATGTTGACTCTTTTCACCAGAAAATGGGGTCAAATCGCATCTTGTTTTACACTGTACATGATGAATACATTCGATTTTGAACTTATAAAAATTTAAAGACAACGTCACTACACTTTGATGTACTACAGTACTTTGCACTTTACATTTTATTTGGTGTAATTGTTTGCACAGGCCGTTTTTTTTTCGCAGGTCCTGGAATTTTTCGGAGCGCCACGTTTTACGAGTTATCGACCTAAGTTTTTTTAGGTGAAAGATACAACCCTTAAAAAAGGATTTAACGGAGCACTTTTTTCGATTTAGGTCAAGGTCACCCATAACCTAGTACCTAAAATATAGTGATAATTCGAGTTTTCGGCACTTCCGGCGGATTTCTGGCTGACCTTGACCTAAATCGAAAAAAGTGCTCCGTCAGCTCCGTTGTCAAGGGTTGTATCTATCATCTAAAAAAAAATTTAGGTCGATAGCTTGTAAACCCGAAGCGTGAGGACTTGCAAAAGTCCAGGACCTGCGAAAAAAAGCGACCACAGTACATGCACTTTCATGCACTAATTTTCTGATTCTAAAATTCTAACTGAGAGTCCATATGTATCGATATATCGATGTAGTTATGAGTTTCCAGTGTGAAATGCTAATATAACAATTGTTATAACATTGTTATAAAATTTGTTATAACATTACCTAAAACTAAATCTCCAACTGATATATGTTTATTTACCATTTATCTTCTTTTTCTTTTTTCGATTTCGTTTTCTTTTTCGCTTTTCTCTATTTGACGAGGCGTCTTTGTCGAGCTTCTGGGCATGTGTTTGTTTTTTTACAACTGGGTCTTTCGGTATTTTTGGGGGTAAAACTTTGTTATTAGAGGGTGGAAATGATCGTTGATGTGTTCGGCGTAGAGGAATAGATCCGGACACAGGCGTCGACCTAGGCTTCGCTGGATTTTTAAAAGCAAACCGGAACTGTTTTTCGCTCGACTTGCGACGAATCCAACCGGAGCTAAAAAAAACTTTTTAACTAGCAAATTCAGACCGTTTCACAATCATGCGTATTCCGACAAATCAAATTATTTTGTACCATAATCATTACAGTTGTAACACCACTTTGAACATTTTGCATGTGCAACTGTAGTTTTTGTCAAACTGTAGTTTTTGTCAAAATTTTGGGATATACCTTTTTGTTTCGGGACGGTCAAAAGTGGTTGAGTGACGCGACGGTAATTCTGGAAATTCAGCTTCGTAACTGGACGTTGAACAATGTGAGCTAAAATAAATATTTTAAATTGACTGTTTATAAATGAACCGCGATTGTCTCCGTGAAAACACACTCGTCTATTGAAAATATTAATATAACTCTAGTTAAAACTAGTATTAAGTCTACTTGATAAATACGGTACCTAACGGCTGAGGCTTCAGATGTTTCAGAATTTTGCCGCGTTCGCTTTGGGAGCTCGAGTCTTCGGCGCAATTTTGAAATTAACTTAGTGACGTGGTCGGCCGGGACACAGCTGGCTGCTTGAAGTTCGGTAATTGTGATCTCTTCCGAGGTTCGTGTGTCCATCAGTAGTCCATCCAGATCACTCAGTACATTACTATTCGGGCTAATGGGCATAGAGTTATTCGAATAATTAGACACGCTAATTTAGCGCAAAGTCCGAAAATAGGCCTAAACTATGAACGATTTGAAAAAGGCAAGATATTATTTTATAACCATTCATAGACACCTTCGGGCGCATATGTTGTTCTATATAGAAAAAAAAATTGGGCAACTACTTATAATGGAAGAATCGTTAGAATAATTTTCGTTGAAGTCAAAAATGTGTCTTTAATTAATTTAAGTGTTTAAATTCTCATTTTTAAGAACCATATTCGGAAGCACCGTTAAAACTGCGGTCGAACAAGTACCCCTAATAGGGTACCTCTATCATCCAAGATTTGAATTTGTAATTTGATTCTTTTTGGGAGTCATATAATATGAGTCATATTACAAGAATAAGGGCGAACATACAAGTGAGAAATAAATCAGGACATACGGTTATGACATACCTGGCTTTATTGTAGACAAATAGTTGCTTTTCTCGGTATGGGTCAATTTCGTCCCGCTGGAGGAGCGAGGAGAGCACAAACCGGGCATAGTGCTTTGCTTCAGTTTCCTCCAAACCCAGCTCCGTTTCCAGCCGCTCGGTCAGCCAAATGTCATGTGCCGCAAATGCTGCACTGCCCAGAATGCTCAAAACCCGAGGCCGCATGACTCTTCGAATGTTTCTTTTTTTTTGAGATTTTGTTTTTCTGTCCGATCCTCTCAGCGTCAAGACATTTTTTTTTCTAGGTTTTTTTTTGTGTTTTTTTTTGTTAACGCGAGATGTCCATTCGATTTGGAATCTAAAATAGAAAATTTTTGATATGCAATTTTGAATAATAAGTTTAATTAATTAGATGTATGCATAGATTGGGTTAACCCAAAGAGCG
Source organism: Oikopleura albicans (assembly GCA_004367875.1). Classification (NCBI taxonomy): domain Eukaryota; kingdom Metazoa; phylum Chordata; class Appendicularia; order Copelata; family Oikopleuridae; genus Oikopleura; species Oikopleura albicans. The sequence continues at coordinate 123,558 of SCLG01000286.1, read as the reverse complement.
TAACCCCTAGAGTACATAAGAATACGATGACAGTGAGAGTAATTCTTCAAACATAAGAAAAGAAAACGCGAATTATATGATTCATTATATGTTATTGATAATGTCAAACATGTGACATTTTTCATAACTTTCGACAATTTTCACATGACATTTTGGGCACGGTCATAATGTCAAACATTCAACTTTTCCTTGATTTTTAACACATTAATGTAGTCTCATACATAAAGAAATTATCTTACAGGGGGGTCAGGTTATAAGGTCAAGCCCCAAAAAATGACTGGACCTTAATGCACTCCAATAAAAATGACTTGACCTTAGTGCAAGAAAAAAGTCCAAAAAGATATGATTTCTATAAAAAAAATTATTACCCGTGTTTTACCCGTGTCGTTCTAAACGTATATGTCGAGTTCTAAATTTAAACCAAAAAAAGTGAAAAAAGACATTTATCTTGAAAAAAATGACTTGACCTTAGTGCAAAAAAGATGACTTGACCTTATAACGGTCACACCTTGTGACCTTATAACCAGACCCCCCTGTACTTAATGGTCGCCGCTACATTTTAAGGAGGCGGTCCGTTTCCGAAGAATATATCCAGTTAATTATCTTTGGATTAGAAAATACAAAAGTAAATATTTTCTTGTTTCTAAACAAATCACCATCAGATTTGTGAACAAATAAGTTTAACCGAATACATTAACCAAATGTATTCGTCTCCTTTAAAATAATTCGACAAAGCCTAGTTGACTAATAGACCCTTACATTTCAAGATCAGGTATTAAAATGACTTAGAAAATCCTAATATAAATAAAAAAAATTGTCAATTATTCAACAAAATGGTGTACAATTTTTGATCCAAGGGAGGTATACATAGAACCGGTAAAAACAAAGTTTTACCGAGTCTAAAATATATGTAAACTTGCAAGAGGTTATAATCCTAGGTTTTGTACGCACATCATAATGTGTATTTAATACACATTCGACAAAATGCGAAGATTGCTGAAATCTCCTTTGGCCCAAAAACTGTATTTATGGATTGAAAAGGCTAAAGTTTTTTTTGACAGAGTTGTCGGAATGTTCACAATGATAAGAGGAGTATGGAAAGTACAGTCCCGTGAAATAAGGTTGAATAGAGCAGTGTTGGGATCATGCTGTCAGGTACAAGTCAGCCTAACGGCACCAGTTCAAGAGGCACACCAATCCTAGCATATAAATATATATATGTATATTGGTAACAAATTTGGGCATAGAAAAATATAAACTGAAAGTTTTGTAGCCAAAAAAAAAAACGAATGCAATTGCCAAAATTTAGAAATCTTGTAAAAATCAAAGGACAGAATTTTGGAGCGAATCGAAAATTTCTCAACACTCATTTTCCAACATTAGGCTAAAATAAAAGCCTTTGTTTCACTTATAAATTATATTTATGAAAGTATTAGCATATGCTAAATAGATATATCTATTTATTGTATTGCCCACATTGTTCCAAACATGATATACATGTTTTTTGCAACTAATTACCAATCAAACTGGTGCCTGCTTACGTTGATCCTAAACGTGAACTTGACTGAATCGTAAAATGGTTGTCCGATTTCATGGGCATGAAATTTGTACATAAAAATGGACTCCGAAAATTATACCCAAGCAAACAAACAAAAAAATATGTAGAAAAAGATTAGACCACAGTGGCCTTTGGCGGGCTAATTCGCTTTGTTTTCGGCGGGCTTGGAAGGTCGATTAGATCTGCCTGGGTTAAACTCTGTCGCTTGCGTAGTTCGGTAACACTGGTGCGCTTCTCGGGCGCTGATGGGTTAAGAAATTCGTGATCCGTCTCGCTTGAGGTTGACATGGCCTGAAGTCGCTTGCGTTCGTAAGGAACTTTTCCGATGAATTTACCCGGTGTTGCCTGTTTTCCGGGTGTATCTCGATTTGTTACGTCTCGAAATAAGGAGGAGCAGGAAGAGGTCTCAGAAAAGGCGAGTGAATTCATTGAACCCCCAAGCTCCGAAGAAAATGGCATCGCATCGGAGCCACAACCAAAAAAGGCATCGGCCTCGTCCCCGTTTGGAATTTTGCCAAAATCAAAATTGTCATCCATCAGATTTTCGTCCAGTTGTTTTTGGGGTTCACGGAGGAAATCGGGTAAAACCTGTAAGATATGTTTTACTGAAAATTGAACAAACAAACAAAAAAGTGAACAAATACAAGGGTGTTTGTAAGGATTAAACGACCAACAAATTACAGTTCGTGTGGTAAAGAGTTGAGACGTAACAAGGTGACAGTTCGGAACGAAGTGACACTTTTTCGGAGTTTTTTGGGCAAAATTGACGGAACGAAGTGACAGTTCGGGACGAGTTGACAGCTTTTTGACGAAAAAATAGGAAACGATAGTGTCAACTCGTTACCACACCAACTGTATGCGTTTAACGATTAATCGTTATTAAAATAATAACCTTTTCTCAAAAAAAAAGTCAAAGTCATGATTTTATAGACATTTTACTCAAAAATATATGATATTTACTAAAATGTGAGAAAAATATTTTGTGAACGTTGGGCAAGAAATACCATTTAAAGACATACCAACGCCCTGTGCCTATAATAAATTTACCCACCACATATATTTTACTAATATATGTTACCTTAAAACAAATTCGATTTGTATCCACTTTACCGTCTTTTAATAAGGGACCCTTATATTATTGATATTTATTTTACTGGTTCGGCACCGTTTGACCTTTGGTTCATATTGATACACGAAACACCACTTGTTTGTGGTTCAATTAAAAAATGTCTGAAGTTGAGACTGTAAATTCATTTTGTGCTGTCAGACACGAAACTCATTTGCCTTGACAATCAAATACGTGTTATAAATACAAATTTGTAGTCTTTAATTCAAGACCGTTAAACATGGCCAAGTTGTCTCAAATTCATATGTTTTCAAGAGCAATTTTCTTATTACCACAGGATTTCAATATTTAGCAAAGATAATTGTTTTTTTTTATTTATCGATTGTCAATTGCACTTAACCGCGCACCGCACATCATTATTTTTTAGTGTCTAGCACGTGGTTATTGTGTCAAATAATAAAAATATACATGATAAATTACTCATCAAATTAAAAGGAACACTTGTAATAGACTATATTACTAATAATATGATTATTGTACCAAATTAGGTTAGATTTGGGTGTGTTAACTCTTAGGGGGAAGGAGTTTTTGGGAACCCGTAGGGGAAAATGCGTGTAATAAACACGCACTTAAAAAATTCACATTAATTCGCAATAATTCAAAAAAACTGGTAAAGCCAAGTTGTAGAGCTCGTCAAACTACGTCGATCTGATTATTCAGAAATTGATTTGGGCCAACAGGGCCCCCTAGAGAGCTGTTTGAAATCTCCAACCTACGCAAAAAAAAACACCGTCAATCGAATTTTCTCGAAAAGTTGAGGGGGGGGTCACCAATACCCGTTTTGCCCTAAGGGGCCCCCATATGCCTTAAATCAACGAAAAAACACGTTGCGTGTCTATTTACACGCACTTCCCCCTGGGAGTTAATATAATCCAACTTTGTCAAGATAACTGGTAAGAGGGTGTATGTGGCAAAAAATTAAAATCATACCAGATCTTCCTTGTTCAAAAGTCCCCTCTGGTCATCGAGCTGGCCCTTCCCGCCGAGCGATAGACGATGGTCAAATTCGAGTTTCGTTTTGGCGCTTTCACTCGTCGCATCATCATCGATGCCAATATTCACGGCTGAAATCCGATGGAGACCATTCTCCCGCGATTTTGAACGTTTTCGAATCCCCAAACTATCTCGCCGACGCCGCAGCTTATCCAAGGTCGAATTATGAGACTCGGATTTCGGGCGTTTTGGTTCACTTGGCTAATAACAACGGCCTTTTAGTTTATGTATCGAATTACAAAAGTAAAGGGGATGTGGTTATAACTTAGAACTTATAAGGTCAAGCCTCAAAAATGACTTGACCTTAGTGCACTTTTGAAAACTGACTTGAGCTTATGAACATTGGGAAAAATTAGCTCTCTCAAAAAAAAGTGTAAAAATATATGATTGTTATCAAAAAAAAATGTCCCACTGGCTTCGCACCGATGAAAAACTTAAAAAAAGACATGATTCATGTTAGACTGACGGGGCCTTGTAACGGTCAAAATATCAGACTTGATAACGACCACCCCTGTAGTTTTATCATGTTGTACAGTCCTGATTTTCAAACTTAGGGTGCCTAATATAGTTATCCTCAGTGAGAAAAAAAAACCGCCTTAGGCTAAAGTGTTCATTTTTACACGTTTATCACAAAAAAGCATCCCTATTGGGATACATATGGAAATACAATGGAAATCTGCTTACCTTACGGAATTCGTTTTCGCGCAGTTCAAGTACCACTCGTTGCTCCTTTAATGTTGATACCGGATCAAGCAGATTTACCGGTAATTTTGTTCCAGCAAGTCGTACAGATACCTGTAGAAAAATTCGTATTTTATTCGCAAGAAAAACGCAATTCAGACGGTGGCGTTAAAACGTATACAAATCAGACGAACCTGATCTAAGGGAGTGTCTGGTAAATAGCGCGCCATGATTGGTTGCAAAACTTCGGATACGGGTTTATGAATTTTGGATCGAATCCCAATGCTCCTCTTGATGTGAACAATATCCAATCTAATTAGTTATTCTGGTTAGTAATACAAAATAGCACATATTCAATCTTTGGATCGCTCCCGGATTCGCCGCTCTTGGAGGACGTCCGTTAACGAGGTCATTAACTCGGCATAGCTCGATGTACTTGTAAGAGGCGTTCGCGCAGCAAATCCGCAGTGTTCGAAAAAATCTACATCATTAACTCCTAGCGGAAGCTGTGATCCGAAAGTATCAACAATATTTTCGTATAAAACTGATAACAAAATATTATAAAATCCTACATGTGTATAAAATCCAACAATGTATACAGTGGGTGTGAAATTTAAGGGCCCCTTATTTTTTGCGTATAATATACACTGTAAATAAAAAAAAAATGAAAATTTACTTTTTCGTAATTCCTCCTGAGCAGTGTTGGAAACGCTAGCGTTGGGCGTTGGGAAAAATTGGTGCGTTGGGCGTTGGGAAAATTGGTGCGTTGGCCAACGCTAGCGTTGGGCGTTGGGAAAAATTGGTGCGTTGGCCAACGCTTGCGTTGGGCGTTTGGAAAAATTGGTGCGTTGGCCAACTTCGTTGGCCAACTTTCCCAACACTGCTCCTGAGGAACTGTTTGTGTAAAACACTAACATCGGAATAATGTAACTTCATTTAATTACAAAAAAAGCAAATTTTCATTTTTTTACAGACTTGATTAAAAAAAATCTTTTATTTCACAAATAATGGTGACCTTAGAATCGAAAACTATGTAAAAAAAATACAATTCGAACACTGACCAGACGAGTCTCTTCTAGCCCGGCGTCCCTCTCGACGTGAGTTTGAGTCATAATGTGATTTCCATTTTGACATAAGACCCTTTGGTGGCTTTTTTTAGCATACAAACAAAAAGAAGCGAAAATGCGTTAACGAATACATTTTTAGTTCGCGGGTCGCAACGCGGGATAATGAAAAATAAATCATGACAATCGAACGAGTTGACGGCCAAAATATCAGGCCCTACCATTATGTTAAAAAGTTAGCAACTTAAAAATCTCTTCTCTTTCTGATTAATACAGCCGCAATATTTTTTATGCCTTTCTTTCGCTTACAAACGGCTTAATCTTACAAATCAGGACAGTAAATCACGAAAAACGGTTTTTATAAGAACAATGGGACAAATGTCCCACCGATGAGACTTATGGCTCTAAAGTTTAGAGTCTAAACCAGGGATGTAAATCGAGAACGTTCTATTTCGTGCAAACCGGTGATGCACGTTCACACGCGTTCTATTGCGTGAACGGTTTTCAATCTCAAAATTGCGGTTATCACGGTGATACACGGTAACTTTTTTTCTGCCCAATGTGATGTGCATCACCGGTTTACNGTTATAGGAACGGTTTGCGAAAAAACGCAACGAAATCCATAGAGCCATTAATTCACATTACTCGTTTAAAAAAACCGGAAGTGCCAAGTTCACGGTCTCACTGAAGTTCACTGCCAATAGTTATGGTCCCGCAAAAAACGGGAAATGAATCACAAAGTATGGATAAAGGTTCTCAGGGTAATCCCAAACTGATATAATGTATGCACTGTCGCCATGAAGCCTTTCTTTTTTGCATTTTTTTGTAAACAAATTGACCGTACTACCCTTAAAAATCTCTTCTCTTTCTGATTAATACAGCCGCAATATTTTTATGCCTTTCTTTCGCTTACAAACTGCTTATTCTTACAAATCAGGACAGTAAATCACGAAAAACGGTTTTTATATGAACAATGGGTCCATATCATCGCAATGCATTTTCGATTGCTTTTGGGCGTACTAAAAAAAGCAACCTTTGGCTTCCAGTCAAATTTTTTACTTTTGCCTCTAGTGTCTACGCTCAACGATTTTGACCTGGTCCTGGAGAGACCAGCGGCACCCAAATGTTGCCGCTCCAACATTTGTTGAATATGTTGTATTCTATGGCTAACATCTTGCCTTAATTCACACGGTGTACTGCATGACTCCTCTTCTATAGAATCTCTATAAAAAAGGGTATCTATGGGTACACGTGTACTGGATTCGAAAGAATATTGCGAAAGGGCTATAAGACCATGGTAGACAACTCGATTAACCTTATATATAATATGCTTTTAAACACCAACTTCATCTAAAATTTGGCCTGAGCGACTTAATTTTTTTAAGAAATGATAGAATATATCCGATAATAATGGTGTATATTTGTGAATATTTTTGATAGACACAGTAGAGCCAACTGGTACGAATTTAACCGGTTTATGGATTTTTGACGCTTTTGCGTAAACATATTAGGCGGTCACCCTATTTATAACCCATGACGAAGATAACTCGATAAGATTGTTGCTGTCAAATGTAAATAGCAATGGTCACAAAAAATAAGTACAAGTACAAACCTAAATGTGACACGCAATTCTCCGCGAATATGGCGCCCAGCGAGACACATCGAATCGGCGTCGAGGGAAAGTGAATCGGTATTTGACCCCTCATTCAAGAGGAGCCAATCGATGCATCCAGTAGCCAGACCACGTCGAGTGGCCACACCGTTTAAAATGTGACGTGCAGAGGTACCCGATTTAAGGGCAATCGTCGTCGAACCCCCATCGCTGAAATGATTAACGTATTTAGAATTTTTCAAAAAAAAAATGACACCCTATAATGGGTCATATTACAATTGTTATTTATTGATACCGTGAGGGTAACCACCGACCACTATTAGTTTTTTAAACTATAGAATTATCAAGTTGAAGAGTTAACTTATCGATGAACCGATAAATTTATGTGATAGATTTCTATTTTTGAAAATAACGTTATAAGACACCTTATGTACTACATAATAATATGTAGGTCAAAAAGGTTTATTACACATTTGAACGAATATTTATTTATATTTATTTTTTATATAAAATGTGCCGTACAGTGGTACCCAATTTAAGGATGATGGGTGTTGAACTGCTTGAACCCTATCGCTAAAATTTTAAGTGTACGGTATGCTGTACCTACTGACTGTCGAGATTTTAAAATGCGCTTCTCGAAAAAAACTGACTTGACCTTAGCGCAAAAAAAAAACTGACTTGACCTTATAACGGTCTCACTTTGTAACTTTATAACCAGACCACCCTGTAATATTATAATAAAAAAACTATCTCTGCACTTCACTAACGTACCTGAAGTGAATGTGACAAATGGAACCGACGAATTTATTGTCACCATCGTCGAGCTCAATACTCGAGCCAGACGAATGCGCCGATGATAGGGTTGAACTTGAAGCCCTTAACCCTCCGCTGTCACTCTCATCATTATGCCCGCGCTCCAACTGTTTTCGTCCCCGGCGTATTATTGACGACCGCGTTTTATCGCCGCGTTTTTGCTCTAATCCGAAAAAATTCGATTGTTTTCCACCCAAAATCAATTTCTAGAAAAAAAAATAAAATTATAATTCAAAACATTTTTTTTTCAAAATCACTACGATTGAAATGAGTATCATTAGAGCTAGTGTGATTTATTACTCAAGATCGCGCAGTGTCTGAAAGACTGTCTATCTCTGGTATGTCTGAAAAAGGGCCAGACACGTGCTCCAAATAACAAAAAAAGACTAAAGTTGACAAACCTGAAATGTTGATTTTCTTTTGTCTTTTTTTCGAATTGGGGATTCGCCATTTTCAAGTCGATTTATATCCTCGATAGTTATCGAATGATTTTCAAGTTCAAGTTCCACTAACTTTGTATACAAATCATTTCGTAAGAAACTAAAAAAAAAATACTCAAGATTAATCACTTTTTTAATTCCAATTTTGACTAGTTTTCAATTTTTAGCAATAACAATTTTGTTTGCATTTTTTAAAATCTGTGTTTTGTTTTCTAGAAAACTAAGAAAATTTGAATGATTTCATATGAGCGCATATGGGCCATTTGATATGGGTTTTTATTAATAAAAAACCTTTAACAAACACTTTTGAAGTATTTATGTATTGAAATTATTTATTCATGTACATATAACAAATGTATATATAACAAATAAAATTGGAAGTCTGTGCGTATTTGTACAAATACCGCTTTTGTCCTGGCCTTATTTGAAATCTACATCTACGGGGCACCGCATCGTTTTGCATGTTCCCGGGAGTTAATAAAAAAAATCTCTAGATAGGTATTAAAATCATATATGAGCTTACCGTGGATAAGAGTCGAACTTCATTAAATTGTAAATGGCTTCTTTTTGCTCAACAAAAGAGCTCTTAGTTGGGGTATCACGCTGCGTTAATGCCGACTGTGTTAAATGATCGGGCAAATTGACTGGCGTTTCGGCATCCGAACCAATAAAACGCTCGATTATTTCGCCGACCATTTGCGTTGGATTTTCGTCCAACTCCAATTTTGAGCCTGATTAGATACATTTATTTACATAAAAGAAAGTTAAAACTTTTCTATCAGTTTTTACGTCCCATTTCAATAAGATATATCGAATATATGTGAGAACACGTACAAAAAATTACTATAAGGTATACCTTATAACCAACCCCCTTGTAGCTATTTGCCAACTTACATTCGATCCAAAATTGTAGATTTTCCTCTGAATACTCCTTCCGTAAAAATGAGCCAAACGCAGCTAGGCCCAGGTTATCGACCAAAACGGCATCGAGAGAAATGGCCCATCGTGATATTTGACCTTGTGGCCCATCCGAAAAGTCCGAATTCATAGACGCTCTTGAACTCGACATTGCCATATCTAAATTGTCATTTAAAGTGTAAATAAAATTGGAAAAATTATGATTCTGCTATAGCGGAAAATTTGATATCAAATTAATACATATTAATCCTGGGACACCCGATTCCGAGAAACTTGTCAACAAAACGTTCAATTCCGGGAGTTTTATTCCAAAAAAGGCGTAAAAAGACATCATTTCATAGATTGTTTCCCAAACAACATGCTTCACAAAGAATTGACTTGATCTTAGTGCAAAAAATATGACGTGACCTTATAACGGTCACACCTTGTGACCTTATAAGTCCCTCTGTAGTTTAATCCTAGTTTCCCGAATTGAGGTACAATTGTAATTAATATTTGTTTTTGTCTTACCTTTCGTTTGCGATAACAATTCAGTCGAAAACGATAACTTTGTCATCATTCCACTTTTTGACATTTGGGGGCTTTTAGTGCCACCTCGTGGCCGATTTAAAAGGTCTGACGATGCTCGACGTTGTCGACGCCCACGCTTTTCCAGCGACAGATCATCCCGACTTTCAATTGTAGAGTCCATTCTAAACCAAATACAATTTTTTGATGTCGACAATCGCACATGAATAATAAAATATATCGTATAAGAAAAAATATAAAATTTATTTTTAGAAAAATAATTAACGTAAAATATAGAAAAGATAAACTTCTGAACGTCAAGAAAATAAAAATGTGTACAGTAGAATTCAAGCAATTGATCAAAGATGAAATTTCGTTTTTTTTATGGAAGATATACAGGGTGTCCAACCTAGACTGTTACATTTTTGTTGCTTTATGTAAGCCTAAACAGCAGCAAAAATGTAACAGTCTAGGTTGGACACCCCGTAGGTTTTAAGTTTTTAGTACAAGGGGTGTGGGTATAATGTCAAGCCCAAAAAAGTGACTTAATCATTAAGTCTTAATGCACTTTAAAAAATAACTTGATTTGAAAAAAATTGAACCAAAAAAACAATTCAAACAGACATACCGTATGTCATACGGTATGTGACATACCTTTATAAGTAGTGTAGAAATTTTATAGAAAAAGTGTAAGAAGACATGATTTATATTTAAAAAAATGTTTTAAGAGGGGCATATAATAAGTGCATATAGTGGAATGCATAGAAAACCATATTATGGGGTACCCTAGAAAATTCACGTATCCTATAATAGAAAGTAGAATAAGAACAGTGCCAGATACAAATATAAGAATGTATACAAATGTTAAACTTTATGATGTCTGGGATAATGATTCGGGATTGACCATTGACGGGGAGACGGCGGAAAGATTTGATTGGGCCCGACTTTCGCGATGATTAACCCCTGAAGTATTTGTGGCCTCCCGTCTCAATCGTTTTTTCTCCAATTCTAAAATTGAAAGCGACTCCAACAGCATCTTTTGGTTTGACTTGGAGACTGCGTTTGAGTTGAGTAAAGTTTGAATTTGACCTTCAAGATCGATTTGAAAACAGCGGGCACATAATGCTGGATGTGATGTGATATTTTTGATAGTCTGGGCCGCATCAGTGATGGCCTCGTCTTCTTGGGATGCGACCGAATGGAACCAATCGAACATTATTTGATAAATCGCATCGTCCAATAATAACTCGGTGTTTTCCTCAAAGCGGGAAGCGCTTGCTAAAAATGCAATATAAACCTTGATGTTGTTTTACTACAGTATTTTTGTTATAGTGCCCGAAAAACGCAATTTTCAAAAGCATAAGCAACTTTGTACTTATAGGGGGGTCTGGTTATAAGGTCAAGCCCCGAGAAATGACTTGACCTTAGTGCACAAAAGATGACTTGACCTTATAACGGTCACACCTTGTGACATTATAAGCAGACCCCCTGTACAATTCTCTAACTTCATCAAAAAAAAAAAACTTAAAAAGACATCATTTAAAAGATTTCCCAAAAAGCATGATTCTCAAAAAAAAACTGACTTGATCTTGGAACTTGACCGGACGGGCCAAAAGTCTGATTTAAACCGTTGAATAATTATTGTGGCATACTAAAATATACCTAAAATGTCTGTCGCAAATCGAATTGAGGCGACATCAAATGTTCGCAATTGAATCGCAAATAGTTCATCAATTACCGGTAGCGCACATCTAAAGTCATCACGCTTTGATAACATTGCCAGTGATTTCAAGGCTGCCCTTTGAATGTCGTCAACGGAGCAGTCGGAAATGATTCGCGTTAGACCACCCGAAATGTTAACCGTATCGATTCGACTGCATTGTTCAATAATGCTGTAAAAAATGCCGGCCAAAAGGGCATACTCTCTGTCGGATAAGACGTATGCACCGTTTTGTATACCAGACACCAAATCCACACATATCTTGCTCAACTTTTAATAAAAAATTAAAAAAATTGTTCGAGGTCATCGGCCAACAAAAAGCCGAAAAAGACATGATTTATGGTAAAAAATTGACTTGATCTTATAACGGTCAAAATGTTAGACCCAATGTAATCAATTGATAAACAATAAAACAACTTACTTGATCTCCATATGGCTCTGATAAATAAGTGAGGGCATTCAATACTTCTACTCGAGCTCGCGGGGAACCGCCATTGGCTATAACCGAAGATAATAATCCAACGTTGCATCGTGCCAAATAGTGCTCCTAAATGAAAAAAATATTACACCGCCTAAGGGGTTATCCGGCCACTTTCACCTTCCAAAAACGGCCGGATAAACCCTCACCCGGCCGGATAAACCCTTAGGGCGTAGGCGGAATAGCAGGAAAATGGGTGGCCGGATAAGCCAACGAGCGGAGAATTGCGCAATTCATTAGTTTTATACACCGACCGGCCGGATAAGCCAACGAGCGGGAAATTTTCTAGAAATGATCATGTAACTCATTTTTTGACCTCGCATTACGTAAATTTCACTGTCACAAAAACATTGGTTTAACATACCATACAGTCTGTGGGTATGGTTAAAAATAGAAAAACGCAAAAGTTGAAATTTGAATATCATTTTTCCCTTGAATTAAAAAGAGAGATACTGAGATGTATAAATAGTAATAATAAATAGTAAATGTATAATATGAATAGATGAGAATTAAAAAGAGAGATACGCAAAAAGTTCCTCTTACAAAGTTCAAACTTAGAAATAAAAAAGATACTAAATAATATTTGTTTCCTTCACAGAGTGCCCGAAAATACAAGTAGGAAAATGGCCGGATAAACCCATTCACAAGAATAAACTTAAAGCACAAGTGGCCGGATAAACCCGCAGGTGGCCGGATAAACCCTCAGTGCGTGGGCGGGATTGGCGAAAAACTTTTGGGAAAAAAAGTGGCCGGATAAGCGCTCGAGCGGGCAAAGTGGCCGGATAAGGGGGGGCCGGATAAACCCTCAGGCGGTGTAT
>SCLG01000286.1:79274-99537 GCA_004367875.1 Oikopleura albicans | reverse complement strand
TTTTTAAAGATTTCAATAAGTATTCGTTTCTTTATTTCTAATGAGAGCACAGTCCATAGAAATTGTTAAATAATAATTAAAAATGAGGAGAAAATGCAAAATATTGCAGCTATGAAAAGTACAATTTTGCATGAACTTTTACAACAATGAAGAATATAAGAGTGACTATAACAAACACATGCCATTGCTTTTAGATCATTCCATTTGAGTTTTGTTTGTTTTGTTTTGTTTTGACAATTCACTAACAAAGCAAACATCCAAATATAAGATGTTATTACTGGTATATAATTATATTAACACAACCAGTTCAAACTCGTAGCTGTTTTTAGTATCGCGTTTTTGGCACAAATGGTGTATTTTAACCCCCTTGTATGAATTCAGGGTAGGTTAGCAGCGATCAATTTGCAATAATCAACAGTTGGAGAACAGCCCTAAAAGTTATATATATACTAGTATATATATACTAGTATCGTATACGAGACTTGATTTCTTCTTTTCCAACTTTAAAAACGAAAAAACTTTGAGGGATATCGTCCAAATTTAAATTATGACAAATTAGTCACCTAATTATACCTTCTTACAGTTGGCCATTGTCCCAAATTAACTAGAGGTTAACACGAGGGCAAATAACGAGATATAAAATCGAAAAACGTTCGTACAAACGGGACTATACCAACCAAAAAGTTTGGAAGCATACTATGAAAGAAAATGGCCATTGAAAGTGAAAAATCGCTATAAATGTGAACAAGACGAAGAACAGGAGTTAAATAAGGTACGCTAAATTATTTCTGATTTTTGGCGAAGAAGCCTCCTATATATGGCGGCTTAACCCTTGCTGGTTAAACGCGGCATATCGGATGAAAAATTTATTTTTGGCATTTCGATAAAACCAGCTGGTATATATTGAATTGGTAAAAAAGAAGTTTAGGTTTAATTTCAGGATTTTGGACTAACTCCAATTTACTAACTTTAACCGTTATTGGTTAGTTAAATGCTAAATAATTGTGTAAATCAGTAAGGTATGAATAAATGGGAATAGGTCTAGGTCGAAAAAATATCGCAAAACTGTCTCAATACTGGATCAATCGTAGCCAACCAGCTGGGTCTAACAATTGCAATTACCCCGTAGTATTTTTTTTTTTGGTGATTATTGAACATGGAAATATAATTTTGGTACAATTTCAAGAAATCTATTTGTCTTCTGCTTTGCGATGATAGTACTTGTCAATGATTTTCTTTGGAATACGTTTTAGCAACTCTGGTGGGAAAATCCTCAGAAGCTCCCAGCCTTTATCTAAAAATGAAATTCGGTTAACGATTAAAATCAAAAAGCTAAAATCTTCAGTCAACTTTACCTCTGCATTTTTCAAATGACTTGACTTTAGTGCAAACAAATAACTTGATATTAATTCAAAAAAATATAAAAAGATATGATTATAGCCAAAAAGACATGATTTATATTAAAAAAAATCAGCATATAGGGGTCTAAATGCCAAATGTCTGATTTTTTAGTTACAAAACTCATACGGATCACTTACCTAACGAATCAAAAATGGAGCGATTTTCATTAGTGCCCTGATTGATAAAATTCTTTTCAAATTTTCCCAGGAATTCGAGATACAGGAGATCTTCCTGTGATAAGGCCTCTTCACCGACGACGGCCTTCATCGCCTGTTGCTCTCGCCCAATGGCATAACAAGCGTAAAGCTGATTTGAAACGTCTGAGTGGTCTTCACGCGTCATTCCCTCACCAATAGCAGACTTCATCAATCGCGATAGAGAAGGCAACACATTGATCGGAGGATAAATCTGAATTTATTTATTAAAATTGTGAATAAAAAAATGTTTTATTTAAATGTGTTTTTTTATTTATAAAAAATTAAATAAACCACTCTCATGAACTAGCTCCATCCCTTGTCCACGGTTTACAACTTAAATCAAGTTTATATCATGTCCGGTCTCTATGAGGGTGCGGGAGTTCAAATTAGCCGTGCAATGTTTTTGACGCAGCAGAGAATAAACCAATCACTCTATAGGATATTTTGACAATTTTAACACTTAACCCTCTACCAGACAAAAATAACATCGAATATAGTCGATAAAAATATTTCAAAGAAGGGTAATTCCGCTCAAAAAAGCAGAAAAACCATGTACTCGTTATTGTATATAATAATTCAAGGAAAAAGTTGTTACGTATGTTGTTGTTAGTTGTTACGTATGTCGAATTAAAATTTAACCTGTCGATTTTGCAGCTGACGATCAATGTATATTTGTCCTTCCGTGATGTAACCGGTTAAATCGGGAATTGGATGCGTGATATCCTCGTTGGGCATGGTTAAAATTGGGATCTAGTAAAGAAAAAAAAACACGATTAATAAATTGAAACGTTCGTTATATATTTAACCTGCGTAATGGATCCCTTTCGACCTTCCACACGGCCGGCACGTTCATAAATCGTAGCCAAATCGGTGTACATATAACCCGGAAAACCTCTGCGACCTGGTACCTTAACATTTGAATTAAGAAATTATTATTTAACATCTTCACGGTTAGGGCTGTCGAGCTCTCTTTTTTGCCGGAAATAAAAACTGTGAATACGTCTCTNGCGGAAATTTCACGGAGGGCTTCGGCATATGAACTCATATCAGTTAAGATTACCAATACATGCTTTTCACACTGGTAAGCCAAATATTCGGCAGCTAAAAATACATTTTGACAGTGATTTACAACAATTTCAATTTTAAATTTTCAGTTAAATTTTACTGAATTATATAATAAAACAGTCGTGATAAAAACTAGTGTGCTTCACTTCACACATACATATTGTATATTATTCAAAAGTATTTTTATGGTCATTTATGGAATGTTTTGAAAAAAAATTGTTTTGAAGAACGACCCTGATATGACTGTATATAACTAACAATAATCTTTCATTTTCCGTAACAATCACCAGTACTTACCAGTGAGGGCAATACGAGGTGTAATAATGCGTTCAATAGTCGGATCGTTGGCGAGATTCAAAAACAGGACTACATTTTCCATATTACCACGTTGCTCAAAATCTGACTTGAAGAATCGCGCTGCCTCCATGTTGACACCCATCGCAGCAAAAACAATCGCAAAATTGCTTTCACCAGTCTGAACAAAGCGGTTTAGCCAAGCGGGTAATGATTTTAACACAATATTTTTTGACCGGTTTTATACGGCTAAAACGATACGAATATTTATTACAATAGGGATTGTTTTTTGGAATATACAAGATATTTATCTACAGAATCCACGAAATAGTCCCTTTCTATGTTTTATGGGTCATTGTGGGAACAAAGCCCATACGTAGAAAAATCGGAGTTAATTATTTGTAGCGCTACTTACGGAATCATCTTTTTTGACAAGGCCAGCCTGGCGACAGATTTGTGCAGCAATGTCATTATGTGGCAAACCAGCAGCAGAAAAAATGGGAATTTTCTGTCCACGAGCAATTGAATTCATAACGTCAATTGTACTAAATATTAAGCCTGTTAACTCATAAATGCCATTGGTATGTGCAAAATTCAGAGAGGGCTGATTACAAAGGTTTGGAGTAAAAAGACCAAATTACCCTAAATTAAGGGCAACATCTCAAAAAATAGAAAACGATTGTTGGATCAGTCGAAAAAGACGTGAATTTAATAACATCAGTTTTATTATTTTAGTGAAAATTATATTACACCACCTACCTACGTAAGTTAACAAAACTCTTGGAAAAAAAAGGTGTTAACTTACGTGCATTTTGTTAACTTACGTGAATTTTGTTAACTTACGTGGGTAGGGCGTAGGCGGAAGTGCTGGAAAACTTTTGAAAAACTGTTAACTTACGTGAATTTAGGCTTTTTGTCAAAAATTGACAAAACTGTTAACTTACGTGAATTTAGGCCTTATTTTCTAGATTTTGTTCAAATTTCAAAATAAAATTCGATAATTTCCAATATTTTTCATATCAAAGATATCATATTTTACCATAAAAAATCAAGAAAACATTTAACAATTGAGATAAATAGAGATTTTTAAAATTGTTTTAAAATTGATTTTTAAAACTTTCACCGGTATAGCTAATGCATAGCGTTCCAAGGTCTGTATCCGAAATAAAAGCGTAAAAAGACATGATTTTATAGAATTTTTTTTGTCAAAAATAAATGAATTTGTCTAGGATCTTTCCGGANTACGGCTAAAACGATACGAATATTTATTACAATAGGGATTGTTTTTTGGAATATACAAGATATTTATCTACAGAATCCACGAAATAGTCCCTTTCTATGTTTTATGGGTCATTGTGGGAACAAAGCCCATACGTAGAAAAATCGGAGTTAATTATTTGTAGCGCTACTTACGGAATCATCTTTTTTGACAAGGCCAGCCTGGCGACAGATTTGTGCAGCAATGTCATTATGTGGCAAACCAGCAGCAGAAAAAATGGGAATTTTCTGTCCACGAGCAATTGAATTCATAACGTCAATTGTACTGAATATTAAGCCTGTTAACTGATAAATGCCATTAGTATGTGCAAAATTCAGGGAGGGCTCATAACAAGGTTTTGCAGTAAAAAGACCAAATTACCGTTAATTAAGGGCAACATCTCAAAAAATAGAAAACTATTGTTGGATCAGTCGAAAAAGACGTGAATTTAATAACATCAGTATTATTATTTTTAGTGAAAACTATATTATATAACTTAAATGATCTTACAAGAGTGGTCACATTACAGGTCGTGCCGAAATGGCGGGTACAAATTACGAAACTTGGCGGTTACACAATGTTTTTTTTTGTTCTCCCAAATTGCAATTTTGGATTTTGTTCATTACCTTATGCCGGTCTGGATCATTTCCTCTGGGTAAATTCGAGATTGAGGATTGATTGGTTGTCCCATGATGTCCATATAGTCTTCGGGCATAATTGGCGGGCCATTATCAATCGGCTTACCGGACCCATTGAAAACCCGCCCCAGCATGTCCTCGCTGACCGGCGTTTTCATAATTTCACCGGTGAACTCACAGGTTGTATGTTTAGCATCAATACCTGACGTACCCTCAAAAACCTGAACGACGGCCTTATCGCCGGATACTTCCAACACTTGTCCAGTTCGAATGGAACCATCTAACAGCTTTAACTGGACGATTTCAGCATATTGGGCGTACTAAAATTTTCGATAAGAAAACGGCTTTAAGTTTTTTCACCTACGCATTATCTGTTTAAAGTAATAGTTCCGCCTGTCTGTTTAATGTAAACCCAAAAATGGAACAAAAAACTGTTACTTAAAGTGGAACTATTACTTAAGCATGTAGTGCGTAGGCGGAAAAGGACGATTACTTTAAGCAGGTATTTGGTATATTATCAAAAAATTCTTGATTACGCCATAGTAATAAATCAGGTAAAATTCTGACGAATCAATTATCTACGGTGGATTGGAAATATCGGACAAATTTCCCGTACATCAGGGTCGAAATTAAAAAAAACAATAAGATTATCAAAAACTGCACCATTTCCTAAACTCCGGGTTATAAAAACAGTTTGGCAAAATCTATTGACGGCTTTTTTTTAAGAGACAACCAAACTTGTGTGCAACTTCTCACTATGATAGAGTTATCCGAATGAAATTTCATTTGTTTTTTTTTGCATCTGATCGCTAAATATGGGGCATCTGCCCTTAACGGAGCACTTTTTTGAGTTAGGCCTCTGACCGCCGATAAATCGCCGGACAAGTCATAAAATACCGGTTTCTCTCTGTTTTGTCCGGCGATTTATCGGCGGACCAAGGCCTTACTCAAAAAAGTGCTCCGTTAAGGGCAGATGCCCCATATTTAGCTATCAGGTGCAAAAAAAATTATTTCATTCGGATAACTCTATCAGAAGTTGAACACAAGTTGGTTGTCTCTTAAAAAAAAAGCCGTCATTATGGTCTAGGCGACTGCTTCGAGAAAATTTTCTCACAATCTGATAAAAACCTACAGGTCATACATATATGATTGTGATTTTCAAGTTTTGTCCGAGACTTACCTTCACTTTATCAAGAATTACGAGGGGACCATTAACCCCAGTAACGGTCTTGTAAGTAGCACGCGGCTGGCTGACAGGCTCAGCACTCGGCGCCATTCTAGAACAAATAATAAAATAGAACATCCCTAAATCTCAATGTTTTTGCTTCTCAAGTGCGTGAAGACAGACAGAGCGTGGACAGTACACGAAGAGTTTCTAGACGGTTAAACTTTTCCCTATAATTCTAGGAAATAAGATGAATATTCAGATTGCGTTGTTGAATTGAATCGGCGTATAATCCATAACCACTTTTTTGCATGTTCTTTGGTCGTTTGAAACATAGCACATTTATGTATAAGTATTTTTAGATGTCTAGGGAGTCCCTAGTAGGGACGTTTCTATTCTTCATCCCTATTTCCGGGTAAATTTAGTATATTGTTTCACAAACTTGAAGATTAATCTAACTCGCGCTTTTATTTTTATTTCATTCTATATAAAAAATAATATGCTAATTTGCAAACGACCTTTATTCAACGTCACAAAACGAGCGCATCATAGCGGAGAGAAACTTTTCCAAGCGTTTCACGTCATTACTGTATTGGGCAGCATATTGAAGTCGAACGGTGTCATCCGTGAACGCGATTATCAACTGTTAAAATATTAATTTAGTGCAGGATAATTGGAGTAGCAAAAATGTGTGATGGAAAATGGAATAACGCTAGGAGACGATGAAAGCGGGATAAAAAATCGTACCGAATCACGCGCTGGTTCGAGTCAAGTAATAATAAAGCGGAATTGGGCCAATCATCGCGGGTAAACGCGATATACTACTATATTACCTGATATACTGTTTTGTATCCCGCTTTCATCGTGTCCAAGTGTTACATTCAAGACCTCAAAAAAGCGATAACAAACATAATATACACAGGGTGCGCCGTTATGTTTCACTTTTTCCCACCCGTGCTATTATGTTTCACTTTTTTGAGAAAATATTTCCCCTAATGCATATCTTTATATGTTAAGCCCTACGCCGTTATGTTTCACCTTTTCCCGCTCGGGCCATTATGTTTCACTTTTTTTCGAAGTTTTTTGTGAAACATAACGGCGCACCCTGTGTAACCCCCTTAGGGTGTTATGTTGCACAAAAATGTCCACAGCAATTACATGTTTGATAATTAAACTTACTTTTTGGTCTGTATGGCGGTATTTGAAGGTAGCACGACATCTATCGGGTGAAGATGCTATTTACGGCTCAACCTGATACATAACAAAAAAAATCATAATTTCTTGGCCTTACAACGGTCACAACTTCAGACCTTATAACCAGACCCCCTGTATATAATACAGTCTATATTATTTATAAATTTATCAGATTGTGCCCCCTAAAATCGTAAAGCTTCTCAGCTGCTCGCGTAAACTCCTCCCATGTCGACAGAAAGGTCATTTAACGGTCTCGAGGAATGCAGCTCTTAATAAAAAAAAAACATAATTTGTCTCATATTCTGTCTGAGTTTATTTTCGACTTGTTTTTTTTTTGTGTTTCATTTGACGCGATTTTTGGCGCAAAAAAAGTAAATAAAGAAATTGACACTTTGATGAAGACAATCATAATTCTCATCTTAGAGTGGGAACGCTAGTTCTCCGAAATAGCAAAGATATGTTTAAAACTAATATATACAGCATGGTTTTAATGTCTTTTGGTATACACACCAAATACTGTCGTTATAACTGATAAAGCTCCTATATATAAGTTTAAATGGGTTTTAAACGATAAGTACGCCCTGTAAGCAAAAAACTTTAATTGTGTGGAATAATATTCCTAAACTTTTGGGCTTTATATTATATTTGCATGCAACAGCAAGTTATTATCGCCTTAAGATTATGCTGCATAATTTATGCACTTGAATATTATAGTAGTTTGGAGCCATATAAGTTATAACTAGGCATCTTGTGTATTTTTTTTTTTATTTAAAAATAGAATTTTTAGAGACGAACTAACCGGTTCCCCTAGCATAATTATCGTTTGAATTTTAAATACAGATACTAAAATTGTCACCAAATTGTACCCTTACCACAAAAAATCATTTTATTGAAAGAAATTATAAAATCAGGAAGTGTATTTTTCTCGGGAAAATGGTGAAATATGCAAATTTTATTGTATCTGATTTACAAAAAAAAACTTTTTGCAATTGGGCCCTGTCTTGGTAAGGTTCATGTTCGCACAAAAAATAGCGTTGATTCAGTCATTCTGATCTCTCTAAAAAGACTATTTTTGGTTTTGTTTTGTTTTGGAAGAGAAATATCCGAGTCAGCAGAAAAAAATATGGACAGGAATTATATGAGCGTTGGAATAATATACGTTCCTTATTGTTCTGAAGCCGCCGATTTTGAAATTCTTGCTTCTAAAAAGTCGATTCGACGTTCTAATGTCGTCAATTTTTCATTCATCTGCGCAAAACGTCCACGGCAACTAATTTAAAAATACTTTAAAGGGGGCGGAATGGTATACCGTCGAAATATGACAGTCTAAAAAATAATTGAACCCGAGATTGAATGAAAAACAGTTAAAAAATCTCTTATAAAATTCATCATTTATAGATTTTTACTTTTTATCACTACTCAGCGTTTTACATGAATTTCCGCCGTTTTTTTCCTCTCGTATTTTCTAGATTGCCATATTTTAGTTTTATGAAGTGCGGAAAAAACTCGAGTTTGGCCATCTAAAATACACAGGGCGCGCAGTTATCTTGCGAACTTCGTCCTTGAAAAGTCGCAAGATAAGCGTTTTTTCGCAAGATAACTGCTCAGTGCATAGCACATAATTATTATAAATCCAGAAAAAACAAAACTCTGAAAAGTCGCAAGATAAGCGTATGAGCGGAAATTTTTGCAGGATAACTGCGCACCCTGTGTATACGAAAGAAAAAAACGGCGGAAATTCATGTAAAACGCTGAGTAGAAACGTACTTGTTAATGTCAATAAAAGTCATATGCCTTCACCATAGTGAAAAGCCTCGGCTTGAGGTCACCTTGAGGTCACTTTAATTTTCGGAAAAAAACGGAACTCAAATTATTGTCTTTTAGTTAACGAACCTCCCTAAGATAATTGAACTATGTTAAGATAATTTGGTAGGGCGTTATATAATTGGAAATCGCGGTACGTTTCGGCCCAAAAAGATAACCCAACTTTGTTAAGATAACTGGTTAGGGGTGTACTAAAATGGAACTTGACCCGCTATGACACCCCCAAAAAGGCCCTTTACAGGTTAGCTGTAGTAGAATATTTAATATGTCAATCGATAGTTGACTTTTTCAAATGCGTGACATGTCTGAAGTTTTAATCAGTTTGTACCTGGAATCAAACGAATTTAAAAAATCGGCAATTTTCTTAATCTGTGTTGTGATGAGCTCGACATACTCTCGATTAGCCCAGTCTTGTTGGATCTGTTGTTGAATGTCCATGTGTAAATGTGACATATAATTAATACAGTCTAGGTAAATTAAATAACCGAGAGAACATTGTTTGATCATGAAACTTTTATTGTTTTTAGCACGTACAGTCCTTGCACCATTTCTTAATACTGCGCAAATTCCTGCCGGTTTTTGTTTCGATATTTGCTTATTGTGAGAAGCACTTTTTTCTAGAACGTTATTTTACCGCAGTGATCTGGATATGCCTATTTAAGGGTACTGCAGTACTGCGCAAGTCAAACTTGTATTTTATGCAAACATGGGCGAAAAGACTGTAGTTTGTGAGAATTGAACGAAAATAATAATTTTATGGCATAAAGTGAATTTTGAACTGGAAGTTAAGAATACGTAACATTGAGGACCACTAGAGCTTGACAGGAAATTCAGATTTGGCAAAAGTTATACAGGTTATTGAAATAATTCCCCTAGATTTATTTTCTAAATATAGCCAAACTTATTATTGACTATAATCAATAACCATGTAGGTACAATTTATGCAATTTCGAAAAACAAGAAGTTTACCGATTGTCTTAGACTCTCAGATGGTGTGTGTTTTGAGGGAAAATATGTTTAGATATATAGAGGAAGTGAGAAAATGGGGCCAAAATAACTACAATATAATAATAATAAAACAGAGCACTTTTCGGAAATCTTAATTTTCATTCTAATAAAAATAAATAACAACCAAGATAGTCCAAAAACTCATTATAATGGTCTAAAGTATGGTCTAAAGTTAGCACCTGAGTTTTAAATAGAAGCACCAAAATAATGGTAGTGTCAATAGAACGCTTCAACATTCTATTGAAGGAATTAATACTTGTTATAAGTCACCACTTACGAAATCCCTCTTCATAAAACAAATTGGAACGTTATAAATTGGTAAAAAAGTATCAACTAAATGACGCCTTTTATAAAAAAGGCGTTTGTGGTTGAAGATGAATACTTTCTTGTAATTATTTATAAAACATGTCTGTCTTGAGGTGAAATCAGATGCATGTTTTATTGGTGTAAATAAGTCTGCATTAAATTTATAACCTGATTTTATCTATATATAGAATGAATTGAATATTCAATTGATACTTTATAAGTGTTGTGGTTCAACAATGAATGAGCCAGAGCAAATTTATGCACGCACTTTTCATACTGAACCAATATAAAAGTGCGTGCTCAAATTTACTCTGATTCATTGTTGGACCATACAGTACCATTTCAAGACGCGTCAAAAAACCGTGAAAAATGTCGTGGGGTTTTCGTAAATAATTGTGTTGGTCGGTTAACTGCAAAATTGATATTAAGGCATCCATGTAGCGGCATAATGGGTCATTAAAAATAATTATAAATTGTGGCCCTACGGTCGAATAGAAGTAAGGTTTTACAGATAATAAGTGTTTATTGCAGAAGTTAAAGAATGAGAAGTGTTTTTTTTTTGTTTTCATGTTTAATGCAGTTATTTGGCATTAGCCGGGATTTTCATCGTCACGGTCTTTACTTCGGTGTAATTCTCGAGCGCATATTCGCCCAGCTCGCGCCCGATTCCCGACTCTTTGAAGCCCCCAAATGGCGCACCAGCTTGGAAAACGTCATAACAATTAATCCAAATACTGCCAGCTCGGAGGTTTTTGGCCAAGTACATAGCATTATTAATATTGTTGGTGAAAACGGCGCCTGCAAGACCATAGTTCGTATCATTTCCGCGCTCAATCACCTTAACAGATTATGTTTATGAATAAATCTATTTTTATAAATTATATTTACCTCGTCTAATGTTTTAAATTTGATGATTTGCATAACAGGCCCAAAGATTTCCTCCTTGGCAATGCGCATATTGTCTTCAACATCAGAGAACACCGTGGGTTGAATGAAAAAGCCTTTTCCATCTTGTGCAGCTCCACCACATTGAAGCGTTGCACCGTCCTTTTTACCAGATTCGATCAATTCCAAAATTTTTTCGTACTGCTCTTGATCAACTTGTGGACCTAAAATGGGCCGATTTAATGAGTTAGCGGTTACATATAATAAAAAACTTCATCGAAAAAAAAATGTAAAAAGACATGATTTTATAGATTTTTTTCCCAAAAAGGATGCTACTCAAAAAAAAACTGACTTGACCTTAGTGCCTGAAAAAACTGACTTGACCTTAGTCCCTGAAAAAACTGATTTGACCTTAGCGCAAAAAAACTGACTTGACTTTATAACGACACAAATGGCTGACCTTATAACCAACCCCCTTAAACCTCGATGCTCGAAGTGTGGACATATGGTGTAAAATAAATACCTTGCTCATTGGTCGCTGTCCATGGATCTCCAACTGTGCGTTTGAGCGCTCTTTCTTTGGACTTTTTCACAAATTCATCATAAATGCCTTCTTGAACAAAGCAGCGTGAACCCGCACAACAGCACTGGCCCATGTTGAAAAACAAAGCAAAATGCGCTTGCTCCACAGCATAATCCAAATCAGCATCATCCAGGATTATATTCGGGGATTTGCCACCCAACTCCAAAGTGACCTATAAACCTCAAGAGTAAGTAGTGTCACAATTTGAAGCCGTTTATTCAACATTTTTGTTTTAGATCAATTGGAGTTATAAAATCCTTACAGGGTGAGGTAAAAAAAGACCTAGTCGGAGAACTATATATATATATATATATGTTCGGGGGGGGTCTGGTTATAAGATCAAGGTCAAAAAAATGGCTTGACCTTATAACCATTTTTAATTTTTTTTAACATATGATTTTACCATAAAAATATGGCTAAAAAAAAGTGAAAAAGACATGATTTCTATAACAAAAAAAATATTACCCGTATTTTTACCCGTGTCGTTCCAAATGTATTTGTCTCGTTCTAAATTTACACCCAAAAAACTGGAAAAGACTTGATTTATGTTACAAATAAAAAGACTTGACCTTGTGACCTTATAACCAGACCCCCTGTAATACACACACATATAAATATACCTATATACTCTATTTTTACCTCACCCTGTAAGGATTTGATATCCGTTAAATTGATCTAAAACTTCTTCTGATTCCGCTTCATTGTAATATTATACCACAGGTATAGTATAATGACATATAGTTATTTTGTAGCTTACATTTTTCATGTTACTTTTTGCTGCGGCTGCCATGACGATTCGCCCGACCTCTCCCGATCCGGTAAAGGCAATTTTGTGAATGTCTTGGTGTTCCGTGATTGCAGCTCCGGCGGTTGGTCCAAAACCGGGCACCATATTGACGACGCCCTTGGGGAATCCGGCCTGTTTGATTAACTCGCAAACAAATAACGCGGTTAATGGAGTCTGTTCTGCTGGCTTCATGACAACTAAGAATAGCCTCATTAGTCAGTGATTTATAGTTAATACCGTGTGTCGATTTCCAGACCGACACAATAATGACAAAATAACGTTTGAAATGCTACGGAGATTGCTAAAATTATGTCAGTCTGGACACCGACACACGGTAAATAGACATTTTTACCAGCCAATTAATCGGAAAACGAGAAAAAAAAAAGTAAAACAAAAATTTCCAAAATTGACAATTAAAAAACGCTATAAAATAAACCCCACCTGTATTTCCCATGCACAGAGCTGGGCCGAGTTTCCAGGCTTGCATGAGTAGTGGGAAATTCCATGGAATAATTTGTCCAACCACTCCAATTGGTTCATGAAGCGTCATGCTAAAATAATCCCCATCGACCGGGATCGTCTTGCCATGATTTTTATCGGCCCAGCCGGCATAATAACGATAGCACTTGATGCTCAAATGTAAATCGGCATGGTACGAAATGTGGTACGGTTTTCCATTGTCGTATGTTTCGAGGGAGGCAAGCTCAACACGATGCTCCTCCATCAAATCGGCCAATTTATTTAACAGCTCGCCGCGTCGTGATGGGTCCGTATTGCGCCATTCGGACTTGTGCGCAAAAGCCCGCTTTGCCGCTACTACCGCCTANTATCTACAGGGGGGTCTGGTTATAAGATCAAGCTCAAAAAATGGCTTGACCTTATAACCATTTTTAATTTTTTTTAACATATGATTTTGCTCGAAAAATATGGCTAAAAAAAATGAAAAAGACATGATTTCTATTAAAAAATATTACCCGT
Source organism: Oikopleura albicans (assembly GCA_004367875.1). Classification (NCBI taxonomy): domain Eukaryota; kingdom Metazoa; phylum Chordata; class Appendicularia; order Copelata; family Oikopleuridae; genus Oikopleura; species Oikopleura albicans. The sequence goes on along the minus strand of SCLG01000286.1, from coordinate 85,954 downwards.
ATTTTTTACCCGTGTCGTTCCAAATGTATTTGTCTCGTTCTAAATTTACACACAAAAAACTGAAAAAGACTTGATTTATGTTGAAAATAAAAAAAAAACTTGACCTTATAACGGTGATACCTTGTGACCTTATAACCATAAAATAAACGCTATAAAATAAACCCCACCTGTATTTCCCATGCACAGAGCTGGGCCGAGTTTCCAGGCTTGCATGAGTAACGGGAAATTCCATGGAATAATTTGTCCAACTACTCCAATTGGTTCATGAAGCGTCATGCTAAAATAACCCCCCATCAACCGGGATCGTCTTGCCATGATTTTTATCGGCCCAGCCGGCATAATAACGATAACACTTGATGCTCAAATGTAAATCGGCATGGGACGAAATGTGGTACGGTTTTCCATTGTCGTATGTTTCGAGGGAGGCAAGCTCAACCCGATGCTTCTCCATCAAATCGGCCAATTTATTTAACAGCTCGCCGCGTCGTGATGGGTCCGTATTGCGCCATTCGGACTTGTAAGCAAAAGCCCGCTTTGCCGCTACTACCGCCTAGATAATCAAGTATTAGGATGACAGATAAAAAAAATCTAAAAAATGTTCAAAAATTAGCAGTTGAATGCAATTTTAAAAGACGAATAGCCTATTCGGTATAGACTCTTCGGGAGGTCGGCACATTTGACTTTTTTTCTACCCGACCCGGCCGTAACACGCGGATAAAACACGGGTTTTTAGTCGGGTCAAAAACCCGAGCTAAATTTGAGGTTTGATTCCGCCTCGGGTTTTGGACCCGGCAAAAACGGTACGGGTTTTGACATTTTTCATATCTATTTCGATCAATTTCATATCCAATTTTACTGAATAATTTTATATTGATAATTTGAAATGAAGCTAAAAATCTGGCAGACTGCGCCCTTCTCAGCAGAAATCCGTTCAAGGTCATTCTCTGTTGATCTTTCTGTTTTAAACTGACGTACAAGAAATCAAATCAAAGAACCCACTAAACATAATGTGGAACTTTAGAACTTTGCGTAACAGACTTCACTTTTTGTGGACACAATTCTAATCTGATGATTGAGTTATTATGAATACTGGGTGAATTAATTTGTAAGCGTGTCATTATTTTTTAAAAAGGCAAACTGTGAAAAAACGTGAAAGTGTCACATTCTGTGATGCTAAACACTGATGAGTTAAACTAAATTGGCGAACTTGGCGAAAAGTTTTTAGTTAAATTTAGTTCAAAATAAAACAATAAGGTCGCCTGAAGTTCAGGCCTGAAGGCCCTGAACTGGCCTGCCGAGTTGAAAAATCATAATGAACTGGCCTGAACGTACATGTACTAGCCTGTGCGTACATGTACTGGCTTCTCGAGTCCTAAAAAGATGAGCTGGCCTGTCGAACTACCCAGCTAGCTGTCAAGCAGGTCGGCAGAAATTGAATTTGAAAACAAGGGTACAAAATCAGCCGACCTCTGAATAAATTATAAATACTTACGATGTTAACGTCAGCTTTGTCAGCTTCAGCAATGTCGCAAATTTTTTCTCCCGTGGTTGGTTCGTAGGTTGCAAATGTTTTACCCGAGACCGCATCAACCCATTCATTATCAATGAATAATTTGGTATATTTTGGCTCGGGTCGGACGATTGGCGATGGATTCTAAAAATAAGACAAACTGAAAAAAGAAAATGATTTTGTTTGACAATCGCCCAATTTGAGAAACTCCCTTAAAAACGTATTTTTTTTGTCCATTTACTGCTGCTTTTTACTGACTAGAAGATGCAGAGTTCCAACTATATTTGGCCAGATCAACTAGACATCACAGGATCCAACATGTATGTGTCAGATTATAATTAGGCAAACAGATGAAAATTATAAATGACACAGATTGAGAAATAATGTTCAAATCATTTTACAGAGTCGGTATGTATAATATATGGGTGGTTGTTAGTCTATTCGACATCGACTAAATTGGTGTCGTGTATTTTTGGTCAAATTTATAAGAGGTCGAGAGGTCAAAAGGCAAGAAAGTAAGAATTGGTCGAAAATTTGCGTCGAAGTCTAACTTATTCCGTCTACACTTTCGATCAGACAAATGTTGACATATATTGCAGTGATTTTCAAACGCGAAAAAAAATAATGTTACCAGTTTTTGGTAACGTTACTTGACAGCACGTCTGCGGCATATTTGGCCAATAATTGATCCTTTTTATAGCATAATGAAGCTGAAAGAATGGAATGCTCTGAATTCTAAAGCTCAAACAAGAAATAGCTCAAAAATGACCAATGACAGGCCACGTAGGCCTCAGACGCGCTGTCAAGCAACGTTACCAAAAACTGGTAACATTATTTTTTTTTCGCGTTTGAAAATCACTGCAATATATGTCAACATTTGTCTGATCGAAAGTGTAGACGGAATAAGTTAGACTTCGACGCAAATTTTCGACCAATTCTTACTTTCTTGCATTTTGATCTTTCGACCTCTTATAAATTTGACCAAAAATACACGACACCAATTTAGTCGGTACTGTCTATTCACCTTAGAGTTAAGTACTTTTAATACAAGTTGTATTAACCGTTTTTAAAATTTACAATCTTATAGTTTTCCATAAGCTGTATTTTATAAGTTTAATTATAACCATCTCTGTTTTCGTAGGCTTTCCATCGTTTGGAAATGATTAATGTGAAATTATAACTGATTGGTGTAAGTAAAGTTAAATCAGAAATCTCTGACAGTCTTACAGGCGTCGTTGGTTATAAGGTCAAGGTCTGAAACCATGACTTGACTTTATAGCCAACAAATTTGTTTTCGTTCTTCTGGAAAAAAAAAGACATGATTTATGGTGAAAAAAACTTACTTGACCTAATAGGAGTCAAAATGGCTGACCCTGTAACCAACAACGCTTGTAGTTTAATAAAATATTTTAACTAATTTAGCATATTTAAATATGTACACCACTAACCTGCGTTAATTTAGATTATAAATCGTCAAAAACATCAATATACGGGAAAATTATTTTATAAAGTGTTAGGTTAACATGTGCAGGTAGGTGATGTAGGAAGCCATTCACAATTTTCGTACAGTCCACATGTCTCTTATAATCGTCAACAATTAAGACTAATGTCCGTTGAAATATATCAAAAGAAAACGGATTAAATAAAGGTATTTGAACTGCTTCATCTTGAAGATTTGGGTTTTATGTAGAGAATACCCGATAAATACGAGGTATAGGATGTTAGCAGTAAGCAAGTAATTTTAAAAGTACACACACACCCCCTGCGCCCATTATCGACAATATCTTTCGAGTTTTTGCAACATATAAACCATATAAGTGGTATAAATAATACAAAACTGTCGCCAAGGACCTCAGTACAAACAATCTCAGATAGCCTCAAAAAGTTTGAATTTATAACGGCTCAAATGAGTCACTTTATAATCAACTACATTGCAACAAATTCTGCCTGAGATTTTTCTGGGCACAAGCAAGTAAATTTCTAACTTGGTTTTCTAGGAGGATACCGTAATTTTCGGTAAAAAATTAAAAGATAATAACATAGCCTACCGTGTCAACAATGAGCGCACGAATGAAGCATAAATTACGAATTACATAAATAAGATTTAACTTCAAAAACATAAAGACTATTTTGTTAAGATTCTGTCGCATGTTGATTGGTTGAGGATCCCGAGATATAATTCGTACATTCGGCACTCTTTTCAAGACGGTCTCGAGCCACCTGACTCGTTTTTTCTACGGTACCGTTTTTTAGGTTGCACCAAAATTACTATTCTTGTGGGGCCGACACCATAATAGCTACAGGAAGGGTTGATATAAGTTCAAAGTCTAAAAAACGGACTTGACCTTATAAACAACCAAATTTTTTTTCGTTGGATCCAAAAAATATGATTTTTTAGGAAATGGACCAGCGGAGGGTCTTCACCCCAAAAAAGTGAAAAAAGACATGATTTCAATAAAAAATTTATTACTTGTGACCTGCGTGCAAAAAAACTGACTTGACCTTATAACGGCACAAATGACTGACTTTATAACCAACCCCCCTATATACAAGTTTTTACTAATCAAGAGGCTTGGCATGAGAAAATTGAGGACTGTTAATCCTATTTAGACAAACACGTACAGTAAATATGACGGTAATGACTCATTAATAGCTACGTACATTATGGCCTCGGCCTCACAAGTATAGTTTTGTTGACACACCCTAAAAAAAGCTACCTAATATTTTATCATGACTCCAACGGGCACCAGCTCCATTGGCCCACTTGGTGAAAAAACTGGGCAAAATTTTGCTTACATCATCATGATATGTAAGCAAATAGGAAAATCCAGGTTTATTTTCGTCATCGTATTTGATTATCATACATGATCGGTATTTTTCAACACGGACCTAAGAAAATCATATAAATATATTTCATATCACTATAATTAAAAAACTAAAAATTTGTAAAATATTTCTAAACATTTGTTAAATTGATAATGTCGCGCAGTGCGTTAACATCTCTTAAAAATTGTAAAATAATTGACTAAAAAACAATTGAATGAGGGTCAGTGAAGAATAATCTCATTTTGTTATCGCGGTTCATTAATTTTTGTCATGGTTTTCGATCTGGTACATTTAGCATAAATAATCGAAACTAATAAACTGGGACTAATAAACTGGGGTTAATAAACTGGATCATACTGGTATAATATTTTTTCGTCAGCGTCAAATTTATGAAAAACGTCGAATATGTTTCTTATTGTGTCAAGATATGATTTTCAAAAAAGACTCTCATAAAATTGTCGAACAAAATCATATATGATTAATAACTTCTCAATTACTTTTTTGAGATTTAGCATTAGCTTGGATTTTGAAAGCTTGTTATAAAATATACATAAAAAGTGGTGTTGCGATTTTTTCGTTTGTAAAAAAAAACTTACCAGTTTCCTGGTTTCCGGAAATCCGGGAATGTCCCGTGCAAAGATGACTACTTCTCGGTTTTCTTTATCATGAAAGACCTCCCGCAGATAAATATATTCCCGAGAACTCAATAGACCACCGGGCATTTTTTGTACCCAACGATAAACACATGATTCCGATAACGCGTGTCGATAATTTTCACCGTCGCTATAAAAAATTATTATCTCATTAATCTCACGATTTTATCCGGGTCACGATTACGGGTACATTATTATACTAATCTATCAATGTTACATCAGGTATTTTCGATTTCGGGCCGTTAACCAACGAAGGGTCAAATTAGAAAATAAACTTAAAAACAGGTTTTTTATTTTGCGATTGTAGTCAATAAGTTTCTAGCTCCTATACCAGAAATGAGAATTTAATTTAAATTTCAAACGGAACATAATTGATACGGCTGATGTACGGCTGATGGGTAGTACTGACTTATGGGCCATAAGTTATAGGCCATAAGTTATGGGCATTTATGACGATCGAATATTACATGTAAATAGTACTGTAGCACTAATTTTTCCCTTGAAAATTGGTTTAAGAGTCACTGCCGGAAAACGGAGAAACACGAAAACGGATAAAATTTTCTACATAAAAAAATAATTTTTTCTTAGACTCACACATATGATGCAGTTTGATGCGTAGATTACGTTGGTGAAATAAACAAATTGAAAAATGAGACACGTTTTGGCGCTAGAGAGCATTTTAGAGGCAATTTTTGGCAAATTTTCTCCGTTTTCCGGTAGTGCCGTTTAATAACCGATAATTTACCTAAAAGGGGTTTCAAGTTTTATAGTAAGATACAATAACAATATATCATGTTAAAACAGGCAATTAACTCTTTTATGGTCAGTTAAACATTTTACCTCCTGCTCGGTTGAGTCTTCGAACAACCGACAATTTTCAAATTTGACCGGCCATAAAAATCGGTAAACCGGTAATAAATATCAATACCATGGACTTCAGACTTTCGCGTACATTAGCATCAAAAATGACTCGATTTGCGAAAAAAACTGTCATGGCCTTACAGAAGTCAAAATGTCAGACCTTATAACAGGGCAGTAGCTTTTTCTTCCCCGAGTCGTATGACGTTTTTTTAGTAAATACAGATGGGCTTGGTATACCATATAAGTTATATGGTATAACGCAAACTTACCAGTCTAATTCTGAGAGCTCTTGGACATACGTATCCCACTCTTTTCGAAGTTGAATATTTAATTGCACCTCAAGAAAATCTCTCCAAAACAAATGATCAACGCGCGATAACAAACGATACTCTGTCTTTTTTCAGATTCACAAAAAATCTTGTTGAAAAAAAGGCGAAAGAAGGCGGAATGTCACGTATTTTTCAGCCATGTTCCAAATAAACACAAAAATATCATCATTTTGCTCAAATTTGATTCATATATTTTTCTTTTTGTACAAACATGGGCGTGAATGGAACCATGTGTCGAGGTCGTTGATTTCATTATGGACGTGGCTTTAATATTTAAATAAAAGCAATTTTACGATCCTTACGACTGAAATCTTGTAATGTTTATAAGCCCAATTTTCCGCCGATAATTTGCAAGATAACAGCGGAGGCAGTGTAAAATATGGACCAAATGTCAAAATTAAGGTTATAAATACACCACCCCGTGTATTTTTTTTTGGAATAAAATCTCTGAAATATCACGCGTGAATCCTCTCCGGTATGTCTCTGGCGACCCCAAACTGT
>SCLG01000286.1:53484-71722 GCA_004367875.1 Oikopleura albicans | reverse complement strand
CAACATTTTGTCGGTTTTGGGTCAATAATTTATCAAAACAGGTCTGATTGTGTCAGTACAATAAATTCAACGACACCCATTTTCCTTTAAGTCACCCTTACCTCAGTTTCTTCCTGACCAAACAGTCGAATAGCTTCGATAAATTTCCACGGGACAGGAATATCCGGATCAGCTTGAAACGGAGCTACCTCTAGTTCGCAGCCTTCCTTCACTATGAATTGTGCGGTTGACTGTACATAATCTTCTTTTCCTTTTGGTGTTCGGGGGCTGATGGTGCGACCCCGTTGCGTTTTCCGTGGTGAATGATTGGTTGATTCATAAGACTAAAATCAGGGTTCGAAATATGCATTCGAAATATGGATGTTCGAGCCTGATCCATACAAAATATGTTTGAACAAATTGAAACACACATAATTTTAAAGCATTTTTCGTATAAAACGACGTAATTTCACCCAAAGGCGATTTATAACCTATGAAAACGTACAAAAGACATGACTTTTATGTGAAAACGGCCATTAGACCTAAAGCGATAAAAACGACGTTATAGCTGTCAAAATGTCAGACCTTACAGCCATTACTTTTAGTACTTATTCTTACGATTTCGACCACCGCTCCTGGAAGCTCAACAAATGATTTAGACTGGTTCCACGTGATTTTCCGCCGCGAACGAGCGGCTCATCCGCCAACAGATTCTGGCCGCTTTTTCCGGCAGACGGAAGCGGTGCCATATTTCCATTTCCAGCACCGCGGCGAACATTCCAATTCGTTCGGGGCTGTTTCCGGTTCGAGTTNGAAAACGTACAAAAGACATGACTTTTATGGGAAAACGACCATTAGACCTAAATCGATAAAAAAGACGTTATAGCTGTCAAAATGTCAGGCCGTATAGCCATAACTTTTAGTACTTATTCTTACGATTTCGAGCACCGCTCCTGGAAGCTCAACAAATGATTAAGGCTGGTTCCACGTGATTTTCCGCCGCGAACGAGCGGCTCATCCGCCAACAGATTCTGGCCGCTTTTTCCGGCAGACGGAAACGGTGCCATATTTCCATTTCCAGCACCGCGGCGAACATTCCAATTCGTTCGGGGCTGTTTCCGGTTCGAGTTGCCGTTTCGGTTTGATTTCGAGCCGGCCGAGCCATTGCGGCTATGGTTTATCTCGCGTGCTCGGCCCGGGTGGCCAGCAGAAACGAGCGACAGGGGTCGTGATGACATTGCAAATGGAAGAGAATTTTAAAAGTTCACTAAAAAACTCAGTTAAATATAGTTTTTAGAATTTCTATCCTTCGATTTTGACATGAGGACCTAAGATAACATGTATATTATTTACATTTTTTACATTCGTAAGAACTTGATTAAACGTTTGATTCATATGAATTTCATTACGTAAACAAAATTAAAAGACGAGTTCTTATTTCCTTATGTAGTGAACTCATAAAAAGCGGACCGTTTTCTTGAGTCAGTAAATCCGACAAGTTTAAATGCTTTCGTTTTCAGCTGGCGGGTAGCCAGACAGACAAGTCTTTCGCATAATTATTACTCAAAAAATATGATACTCAATTAGCAAATAAATAATTGGGTAATAGGGTGACAACGAAAAAAATACCAAATGATATTACAATGGTTGGTGATTTTTTTTTTTGGAAAAACAATTTTTGAAAGTCATTATATACAGGAGGGCTGATTATAAGGTCAAGCCCAAAAAAACTGACTTGACCTTAATGACCGTTGAAAAAACTGACTTGGTCTTACAACCATATGAAAATTGTTTTCCTCAATAAGACCTTAGTGGTTGGAAAAAGTTCAAAAAGACATGATTTTATAGAAAAAGTGTAAAAAGACATGATTTCTATTGAAAAAAGAAGGGAGGTCTTCATCCAAAATGCTTTTTAAAAAACTGACTTGACCTTACACCTTGGGACCTTATAACCATACCCTCTGTAACCTTATAAAATATACATATTTATAAAAATATTATTTATGAAACTTTGGTTTAGGAATTTTTATCCTAAACATTATTCACATAAATCGGTTTATTAAACCCTAAACTTAGTTCGCAAAGTTTAACACATGAGAATTGTACATACCTTTTATGATATCCTGCTGGGTTCATTTTAGAAAGCCATTTTGTTTCCTCCCTGTGTAAGAAAAATACGATTTCGTGTTGTTTATTTTTGATTCGATATTCAGTTGGGCGGGGAAAACGAACGAGATAAAACACTTAAAACTGGGTCTAACCCGGATTAAAAAACTTTTACAACTAATTTGGTGAAATAAAAAATGAAAACAAAAAAAAACTCAAAAACAAGAACTGGAAAACAAGATCTAGAAAAAAATTATAATCCGGGTTCCTGTCGCCGTTAAACGGAGAAGACCAACGAGTTCAGGACTCGATCTAAACACATTTTACGTGATTATTGAGTCACTTATTAATACAATATTATCAGAAATAGTGGACAGCGGTCGATAAAGGAGAACGGCTAATTTAAGGAAAAATCTAGTAAAGCCTAATGTTTCACTTTGTAGTAGTTTTATACGAAACTCGTACTACGACTAATTTCGATAAAAAAATTTCCACAGAAATGTAATACACANCAGTGCAATAAGACTCGTTTATAGTGAATGTAGGCCAAAATGACTCATAAAAAATTGGCTTTTGCGCAATTATCATTTTGGCCCACATTCACTATAAACGAGTCTTATGCACGGCCAAATGCATTAATTGTATTCAAAACTTCACTAAGTTGTTGCATTATCGGTAAAATAACCGGTTTAAGTTCCATGTGCATTATTCATCAAAAAGGCTGATTTCATAAACGCAAATTTCTTTCTTTGCAAAATAATATCGAATATAACAGTAGGATATTATCACAATTGAGCCCACGTTTTTTTTTTATAAATATGTTTAGTACTAATCGCTATGTTCGTAAGATGTTCTTATAGGAATTACTTCCGCTATTACTGAATAATAAAAATAATAATAAATTATCATCTTTCTCTCGGGTCGCAAAAATTATTTTTTTTGTTGCGCTTTTTGATGAAAATCGAAGCGGACCAATAAAGCGCATTAGATCCAGTTTCTAAAAATCAACAACCAATCAGGAAGCGTCATTTACTTTTCCTGCATTTCGCGTCTCAGTACATAAAGTCTCAGTTAAAAAAGCCCCAACGTAGACGTCACGTAGTTTTATGGATTGTTGCCACAATTGTTCAATTTGTGGAGAAAAGAGAAAACCATGTGCAGTGTAAAAGTTACACATCCAGCAGTTTCCCCGAACAAATCCCGGACGTTCCGGGCCGAAATTCTCGGCTTTATACCACTGCTTTTGCTCAGATTTTTTCAGCATGTTATTTTGGCACCGTTTGAATCGGCCCCTTTTCATTTGTGGCGAAAGGTTAATCCGCCGAAATTTTCCGCTTTTGAGCGCTGTCATTGGCTAGAAATGGATAAATTTCGGCGGATTACCCATTCGTCACAAAAGAAAAAAGACTGATTCAGACGGTGCCGTTATTTTTTCAACATGTGGCAACAATTAGTTCATGCATGCCGTGTCGTGCTAGAGCATTTTATTTTATTCTTTGCGTCATTTTCAAAGATGAACAGTTTGGCTCTGCAATGCGGACTCTGCGTAATGACAAGGCTTTAAGCCAACAGCTAAGGTTATTCTTAGTTGAAAATGAACCAACAAATATTCTCAATGAATAGAAATTCCCATTCCAAAGCAATTAGTCCGGTTGTCGAACTCGAAGAAATTCATTGAAAAAAAAACTCGAAGAAATTCATTGAGAATATTTTTTGGTTCATTTTCAAATAAGAATTACAGGGGGCGCCATATTTAGGGACACTTTTGTGGCCAAGGGTGTCCCTTAATGTGGTGTCCCTTAATATGAGGCCCCCTGTATCTTATTATTTTGATCGACACATTATTATCTATATATCATATTTTATTTTACTTTATTTACGCATTTATGTTTTCACAGTTCAATGTGACATTACACTAATCCACCAAAATGCTGTTTGATTGCTATGGTAGTAAAAGTCTCGTCAGGCTAGTTGTAGATTGTCCAAACTGAATTGAAACTACAGTAGTTTTTCCTTAGATTGTACGAGTAAATCGGTGACACCTTAAATATACGTTCTTCAAACAAAGTTTTTATTACGTGGTCAGAGATTGAAGCACTAATAATAATGGTTCAATCTTGCGTGGTAACTAGTTTTTCAGGTCAAAAATAACGAGATCCAGTCCATTAGAGGGCTCTATGTATCCTAATGTGGAGATTACAAACTTTGCTCACTTGGCGCCCAGGTACCACGCCCTTTTTAACCTTAAAGTCGTTAAGTGTTTGACTATAAAATAACTCTGGAAAAACAAAAGACAAAATAATCTGGTTAATTAACTCTCAGGGGGAAGTGCGTGTAAAAAGACACTCAACTGGTTTTTTCGTCGATTTAAGGCATATGGAGGCCCCGTAGGGCAAAACGGGTATTGGTGACCCCCCCTCAACTTTTCGAGAAAATTCGATTGACGGTGTTTTTTTTTGCGTAGGTTGGAGATTTCAAATAGCTCTCTAGGGGCCCTGAATCAGGGCCCCTGATGGCCCAAATCGATTTCTGAATAGTCAGATCGACGTAGTTTGACGAGCTCTACAACTTGGCTTTACCAGTTTTTTCGAATTATTGCGAATTTTTTAAGTGCGTGTTTATTTACACGCATTTCCCCTTACGGGTTCCCAAAAACTCCTTCCCCCTGAGAGTTAAGTAACGCGCGTTTAGTACAAAGTTAATGATGTTAATTAAGCTACAATTTCTACATGACGAAACACTTTGTTAGCTGGCATTCTCAAAAGTTATTTAGGACAACCTAGCTTGTCATCGGAAGTGGTTGCTTATCATTGATAAGTCATCAGGTACTCGATATCGGATTGCTAAAAGATCCCGAATCAGTGCTAAACGGATTTCCAAACTTTGTTACATAACAATAGGCGCCAATCGCCAATCCAGTTACGACCACAGTGACCGCAACTGCAGCCCCGGCCGCCATTCCAACATCGATTGGTGCGGCTGGCTTGAAGCAATGTTGACCTGGAAGGACCTCCGTAAACGGGTCGTAGCAGCAATGCCATTCGAGCATGCATTCCTCTTCAGAAACGCCCACGAACCCACATGGTTTTAGTTCTGGAACCAAGGTTCGAAATTTCAATACAGCATATTATATTATTATGCTGCATATAGTAGTCTTTTAATTGTTTCTTGGTTTCAAATACATCCAACTCACCAAATAGTTCCTTTTAACGTTTTCAGCACCAGATTACTTATTTTTCAAAACACTGAAAACTTTTTTGGGTTAAATTTTCACCGTAAAATCGCATACAATGTAATTTATAATTGTTTTAGAAAATTTGTACTACTTTGTACTGGTGTGGGTCGCCAGTTTGTCACCGAGTTCGACGTGGGTCTTACCATAGAGAAAACTGAGTACTGTTTCAAAGCTACAAGCGAAATTTTCTCGGTGACACTTTTTTTTCTCACTCCAGTAAGTGATTCTATGTATAAATAGTAACTGATTTAGAACCTTGTCAGACGTACGCGCCATCGCACAATATTCCGTCTCTACAATTGATTTACACATATAAGGATAGGAAGTTTCACATGGATTATCATTCCAGTATCCACTTTTGTGTAGTTCAACACAGTCTTCGTCAATGCCGCCCCAGTTGTTCGGTTCTCCATTGTCCCAATTAGTGTAACTTACGTCACTTGTATCTTCCCACTGCCATCCAAGATTATCACCNTTGCTATGGTAGTAAAAGTCTCGTCAGGCTAGTTGTAGATTGTCCAAACTGAATTGAAACTAGTTTTTCGTTAGATTATACGAGTAAATCGGTGACACCTTAAATATACGTTCTTCAAACAAAGTTTTTATTACGTGGTCAGAGATTGAAGCACTAATAATAATGATTCAATCTTGCGTGGTAACTAGTTTTTCAGGTCCAAAATAACGAGATCCAGTCCATTAGAGGGCTCTATGTATCCTAATGTGGAGATTACAAACTTTCCTCACTTGGCGCCCTCTACTGGACTGAATCGCGTTGTTTTTTTTTGACTTGAAAAACCAGGTACCACGCACTTTTTAACCTTAAAGTCGTTTAGTGTTTGACTATAAAATAACTCTGGAAGAACAAAAGACAAAATAATCTGGTTAATTAACTCACAGGGGGAAGTGCGTGTAAATAGACACGCAGCTGGGTTTTTCGTCGATTTAAGGCATATGGAGGCCCCGTAGGGCAAAACGGGTATTGGTGACCCCCTCAATTTTTCGAGAAAATTCGATTGACGGTGTTTTTTACGTAGGTTGGAGATTTCAAACAGCTCTCTAGGGGCCCTGATGGCCCAACTCGATTTCTGAATAGTCAGATCGACGTAGTTTGACGAGCTCTACAACTTGGCTTTACCAGTTTTTTTCGAATAATTGTGAATTTTTTAAGTGCGTGTTTATTTACACGCATTTTCCCCCTACGGGTCCCCAAAAACTCCTTCCCCCTGAGAGTTAAGTAACGCGCTTTTAGTACAAAGTTAATGATGTTAATAAAGCTACAATTTCTACATGACGAAACACTTTGTTAGCTGGCATTCTCAAAAGTTATTTATATAGGACAACCCAGCTTGTTATCGGAAGTCTTTGCTTATCATTGATAAGTCATCAGGTACTCGATATCGGATTGCTAAAAGATCCCGAATCAGTGCTAAACGGATTTCCAAACTTTGTTACATAACAATAGGCGCTAATCGCCAATCCAATTACGACCACAGTGACGGCAACTGCAGCCCCGGCCGCCATTCCAACATCGATTGGTGCGGCTGGCTTGAAGCAATGTTGACCTGGAAGGACCTCCGTAAACGGGTCGTAGCAGCAATGCCATTCGAGCATGCATTCCTCTTCAGAAACGCCCACAAACCCACATGGTTTTAGTTCTGGAACCAAGGTTCGAAATTTTAAATTTCAATACAGCATACTGTAACCAATTTCTTTGATTTTTGTCGAAATTCTCAAAAATTACCGGTAAATTTTCATTTTTTTTCTTTTATTATAAATTATTTCGGAAGACGGCGACAAACTACAATTAATAGATCGGAACTGAATTCATATCTATCATATTCGGAAAAATGCAAAGGGAGAAACTAAAAAATCGAAAAAGCGGTTTAACTTGAACCGGTTTGTTCGGTTGGCTCCAATTTTTTTTGACGTTTTATATATCGCATATAAGCTACAAAATGTGAAAGTTTGGGAACGCTCACGTGTATATTTCTTGTAGGTGTGGTCCCAGGTGGCGGTCCTAAGCATACAGTAGTCTCTCAATTGTTTCTAGGTTTCAAATACATCCAACTCACCTAATGGTTCCTTTTATCGTGATTTTCCAAATTACTTATTTTTCAAAACACTGAAAATATATAAAAGGTCTATAATTTATAGAACTTTTTTGGGTTAAAATTTCACCGTAAAATCGCATAATTTGTAATTGTTTTAGAAAATTTGTATCTACTTTGTACTGGTGTGGCCCACCGTGTGGGTCGCCAGTTTGTCACCGAGCTCGACGTGGGTCTTATAGATAAGACCGAGTACTGTTTGAAACCTACAAGCGAAATTTTCTCGGTGTCACTTTTTTTCTCACTCCAGTATTACTTAAAGTGATTCTATGTAAATAACTGATTTAGAACCTCCTCAGACGTACGCGCCATCGCACAATATTCCGTCTCTACAATTGATTTACACATATACGGATAGGAAGTTTCACATGGATTATCATTCCAGTATCCACTTTTGTGTAGTTCAACACAGTCTTCGTCAATGCCGCCCCAGTTGTTCGGTTCTCCATTGTCCCAATTAGTGTAACTTACGTCACTTGTATCTTCCCACTGCCATCCAAGATTATCACCCTTCCACGAGAGCCCAATCCACATCCCGCGGGAATCGCTCGTCAAATTGTTATACATATCTAAACTACACATTGACTAAAAGACACTAAACTCGCAACTCATTTTTTTGTTCGTGAGAATAAATCTCTCCGCGGGGATCTCAAGAAAGTTAATACAGGTGGCCCAGTATTTAATAGNCATCTCGGAAAAAGTCACTTTAGAGATTTTCTACAAAAACAAAAATAAGTCTAATTCATGTGATTAATTTATTTATCAAAAACATAACTAGTCAATCTAGCATTTTCATGTTTTCGTAATATTTCAAAAAATAATCAAAAAATTACCTGTAACAAGAGCATTATAATTTGGTGAATGAATGGATACCAAATTGCTTTTTCTCAATTTGCAGTCGTTTCTTGCTTCTTCATACGGTAAAAGGGTTTCAAAAACGCGTAAACAGTGCAATCCAACGAGCGTCCATCCAGCATCACAGCCAATTGGGTCTCCCAATGGGCCAATATCCCATTTGGGTGTAAAATCATAAAACTCGGCTTTACAGACGAATGGACGTGGCTCGTAGCAATTGGTCGACTCAAATTGTCCATTGATGTTCATGAATCCACATTCTCCGTATTTCTCGCTCTGTGGGTGGTCCCCGGCCCAAGTGCTTCGTGTTAGTGGCCAGTTGTCGACCCATCCCCAGGTTTGTCTTTTTGAACTAAAAATATAATTAAGTAGACGCAGTTTTTAAAGCATAGACATTACTTTTATAAGGGACGTTTATCCCATAACGGACCCGTTGTCCCAAATACAGTCCCGACCTTCTAGTTGTGCAATTTGCATTTCCGAAAAACGTGGTTAACTAGGCAGTCGTGCACAACTAGAGGGTCGTGCAAAATTTGGTAAAATTGTCATTATCAACTCAACTACTAGTTTTTTAGGGCGTTTTCGAGTCATAAATATACACAAAATTGATTCCTTTATCGTTTAGAACTTAAAAATATAAAATTGAATCAACAAGTTTTGCCTGGCAAACCAAAAATACTTTTTGCCAGTCTTGTAAAATTTTCTGAAAAAGTGCACAAGTAGGCAGTCGTGTTCAACTAGAAGGTGCTCAACTAGAAGGTCGGAACTGTAAGTGATTATCCCATGCACTCCTAGTTTCTGACAGTCATTACAAGGTCATGGAAACCCCCATTTTTTTGTAAAAAAAAAATCGATTTTATTACGTACAAGTGTCAAAGAATAGACCATTTTTATGCAAAACTGTCAAATAAATCATGGCCCATGTCATTAAATAAGCATTGTAAAATGAAATAAACAATTCTAATACAAATTCGTTTCAAATTAACCCCACGAGGGGCGCTAATCCGTTGACGGACGCTTTTTGCGAGAACCGAAAACATGCCTTATGGTTTGGGTTTCAGTCCGACGCTAACTTTGCCAATTTAAAACCTTTGAATTTACAATCTTTTATTTTTAATAATATTCCCCTGTAGTACTCATAATTACATATTTCTTACTTATATCTAAGTCCGATCCAAAAGCCATTTGGCAAATCATCGGGATCTCGATTTGGTAGATTGTCGTCCCTTAAAAATGTACGCCCAAATTGCATTTCGTATTCGTCCCATAAAGTCAATAAGTTTGTCATTAATGCATTTGGTGGCGCTTGTTGTTGACAAAACTCGTTTGCCTTGTCAAAGTCTTTTTCTTCCATAACAAATTTATAACATGCCGAATGGTACGGAATCCAACCATCTGGGCATTGTACTAATGGTAGCGAATAAACCTTCGGATACTTGTAACTGCTGGACGGAAATTGACTTGTCTGTTCGTGTGAGCACATATAAGGTAACTGAGTATTTGTGCTAAAATATTGTGATAATTAGCATCTTTTCCCGGCAATTGTTAATATAATTACGAGATGCTACATAGTACTGTGATGTTGCAAATCTACGTGTCTCTCACCGTCAAACAACTTTCTTAAGTGGTTGGTTTAAAAATATTTTTCGGTTATTATGCAGCATAATTTAGACTAAACAAAATATTTTTTCTGAAATAATTTTTTTTATTTTACCAGTGAAGATTCTCCCATTCACCAAGTCGGGTTGTTCCATAGTAGTTTGCTTCTGTACGCCATTTCATACTCACGCATTTATCCACATTACTCTGCAAGTTATGTGGTTTTCCGTAGACCCAGTTTCCGTAAAGTAACCTATCTTGATTGCCAAGACTGAATTTATTGTTCATTTTTTTTTGTCTAGAAGACGATTTTTCACAGAATTTTTGCTCAAATTGTTTGTGTTTTTGAAAAATTTCTAGGGAAATAATTTTGTTTTGTAAACTGAATTTTTGACGAGAAAAAATCTATGAAGAAACATATTCAGATTGTTTGTGTAAAATGTAAATAACCTGAAATGGTAATCATAAGTGGCCCAGTTGTATACTCCAACCCATACATCCGACCCAAAAAAACTTGGACCAAGCAAGGCCGCAACTAGTGAGTTATGAGCTCGAGCGGGCATAATGGCTACTTGGGCACCATTCCATTCTTCATCACAACTATCGTTGGCCTATAGTTGGATCGAAATTAGCTTGCGCTGGATGTCTGTCAAAAACGTTATTAAGGAGTAAACGAAAAAAAATCCGAATCCCAGGCCTGCATATAATTTTTAAAATAAGCAGTGTCCATCGCGCCGCCATCGTCTACTCGGAGTCCGAGCTCCTTATAGCAATAACCGGCGAATGCCCACCAACCATCTTTGCATCCACCCTTCACAGGCAAATTCGGTTTAGCAGTTTTGGGCGTTCCATTTGGAAAGAATTGACATATGCCATTGTACTGTATACCACAGTGATAATCCATCCATTTTCCGACATATGGACTAAATTTGGAGTTTTAATTAAACACTGGTAAGTGAAAAATATTCTTTCATACAGCCTGTATGATACAGGTCTTCAACTACAGTAATGAACTATTAATTTGTATATAAAATAATACGGAAGATTTTTCATCACTTTTGTTAGCGAGACCCAAAAGCCCACGCAAAAGTACTTTGTTACTCCGTTCCTAATAGTCCCAGCCTACGCAGGGCTACATTTTCAACTTTTGGTCCAGTTTCGGAAACTTAAAACAGTACTGTTTGAGAATGCTTTTTGCTTTCTGGGATATGTAATTTTAATTTTTTTTACAAATTTTTATCGCAGATTTCTAATCTATCAATTAAATCTCCAATAAAATTATATATAAAAATATAAAATAAGTCAATTTGAAACTCCTGGCTGTTCATCCACATCCATGTGCAGTCGTATGTGGGTGTGTTTGGTTCTGAGCCATACCAGTTTGTAAATGTCAATGGTTCGTGATCTTCCCACCAAAAATTACAATCCCGGCATGATTTTCGTAGACCAATAAACGCATATGGATAATAAACTGTGCCGGTTTGGGGATTTGTATTGACTGCGATATAGTGATCGCGCGTCTTGTTATTTTCGACCATACCGTTTATTGTTATCAAGTTCCCGGACTGGATTGTTTCGTTCGTTTCCGGGTGTTGCATTGTTAGTGACTTAAAACTGACTAAACAAAAGTTTTTGTTATTTCTTAAGATTGCCTATAAACAAATATATTTAGTGCTAAAAGGCTATAATTTAGCACAAAACTCGACCCGGGTCATCTTTTTACCAATACTAGTACTCGAATCGGCAATACTGGAAGTCATCGGTTAAATTATAAATGTCAGTTTTAATTTGTTGCATTACGAAAATGGATAAAAATTCCTGTTCGGGAACTTTTCAACACTATATCGACTGGCGAAACTAAATCTTTGATAATCTAATTTTGAGATGCTTTATTATGAAATCCATCATTATTTAAATCGTCCACGAATAAAATGCCATAATTTTACTTCAATTTGATTATTTCAAAGGTTTCCTTGAAGAAATTTAATTCTAGATTCCTATGTTTAAAATTGTGTAATTACGCTGTGTCTCCCGATGCGTATTAATTTCTAGAATAAAAAGCGGTAAATTTTGAGCTTTGACACACCGTATACAAAAATGTAAGTACACAAATGTATGTACAAAAAACCAGCTTGTCCGTGGCCCGGTCAAAAAAAGCATTTTTATCAGCCGTAACTTGCACACGTCGGCCAGAACTGGATATTTATCACGCTGTAAGGTCACATGAGCGCATTTAACGCCGTTGACAGGATCTTCCGAAACCACTTTTCCGCATGAAATTACGGTTTTCCAATCGCTGACTCGCGTGTCAATGCAATGTGTGTAATTACAGCCATGAGGTTCCTTGAGGAGTTGCAAATAAAATCAAATTGAACCTAACAATTAAACGCCCACTTTTGGAATCGTTTTCTAAACGTGGGATATGTGGCTAGCTTTTTCGAT
The DNA here is from genome assembly GCA_004367875.1 of Oikopleura albicans. Classification (NCBI taxonomy): domain Eukaryota; kingdom Metazoa; phylum Chordata; class Appendicularia; order Copelata; family Oikopleuridae; genus Oikopleura; species Oikopleura albicans. Next base: position 59,398 of record SCLG01000286.1, on the reverse strand, counting down.
AAATTTCAATTATTCTGTTAAAAACACAACCATGATAAAATAAGATACCAATACAAAACATCTGTAAAAAGAAAATTTGGGCTGTCTATAAAAACCGTCATATTTTCTTACTTTTAAGTAGTAATATTTATTCATTTTTACGCCTACGCTCTCTGTACCGGTAGTTACCTTGCCATTTTTTTCAAAATACTTCCGCAAGATAACTGCGCAAGTGGTGTACTAGTTAGTAAATTAATGATGTGAAATTATAGACTAGGATCGCAGCGACTAGCAGCTATTTGCACCTCTTAGTCCTGGGCGTTGACAATAATAAAAGACGATACTAGTAAATACTGGTATACCGGTTGTAAAAACGGAATCATTTCAACCTGGGAGCAACTTATATCTTGAAGGAAATTAATAATGAAAGCAATACCGAATGTGGCAAGACGTACTCCTGTATTAATATTACTAGTTGTGTTGGAGTGGTTTAACGCAAAAAAAAAGAGAAAAAACTGTTTCCAATTAATTACAGTCCTTACTCACATTACGGACTTAAGTATATTTATAAGTTATAAATTACAACATAACGGTATAACATTACGGAATTTGAGGTCTAATTGGAATTTAGACTCGGTTTCGTTTACTCCAGAGCGCTAAAAGTGGACCCTTCAGGTGCGAGATGTTGCCCGTTAAATGGTACAGGGGAGCGCCAAGTAAGGGTAGGTTTCGTGTTTTTCGTAACCTACCCTTACTTGGCGTTGTCACTTGTACAATTTTATGTCTTATGTTGATCAAAGGCTGACACTTTAATTCTATAATTTTATTAAAAATATATTTAAATTACGCAAATAACCATATAAAACAAAAAAGTTCGATTTGAGACCCCTAATCTACTTTTAATTGGCGTATCCTTACTTGACGGCGAATTTTTTTTTCGCTAAATGACACCTACCCTTACTTGGCGCTTCCCCTGTATTTCACTTTAAGTAATATTTTATGTCGCTTGAAAGTGTTAGTCTCTGTGAGCACCGATGAATTTCAGCAAACTTTTCATTCTCGTTCTACGATTACATTTTCTATATTCCTTTCCTCAAAACTTTTCAAAAATGTGTTGCATTCGCTATAAATTTAAAAGTGAGTGAATTGCATATAATTTATATTTTTTTTTATTTCTTTTCACAGTTTCATTTTATTTTATGTGGCAGAGGTGTAATTTTTGTGACAAAATAAACTTGTAAGTTTACCCCTTTATATATCTAGTCCAAAAATAAGTCGGATTGATTGTTTGGTTTAACATGATGTAAATTCGAATCTTACCGTAAGATGAAGTCTCCAGCTGCGCTTATAATTTTTGTTTCTAGCAATTTTTTATATTTTGATAGAAAACACAATTGTTATGAGGTCAGTAAAGTAAGCGCATTGTCATCCTTCAAAATAACAAAAACCATTCCCTTTACCTAAGATAAATTATTTTATTCATATTATAATAATATAATAAATTATAATAATTATATATACATATNTTCCTTATTCGACAAATGATAAAATTAGATACATGTCTATGTCTCTAGTTGTCTTGCAGATAATTGTCTTATCTATTATTATTTTATTCATATTATAATAAAATCTATATTATATTATAATAAAATATTTCACTTCCAGCTAAAGAGACAATGGAATAAATAGAAAAACGCAAACCGAAAAAAAAAACGAAATTAAAGAATTGTTTTTCGTTTTTCCATTTGTTATTTAGAAAAATGAAAGAATAAATCAAACATTGGGTCGCAAGATCTCTTTGAAGAAGTGGTTCAATTTCATCTCGGAATAAGCTTATGTATGAAATGGTTTCGTAGCAATTTATTTAATTTTGAAACTTTTCCATTTGACTCTGCGTTAGAAAGATATAATTTTTTTTGCTAAGTTTTTAGGTTTTTAAAAATTTTAAGCTTTAAATGCGAGACGAGATATAAAATGGATAACTCTTAAAGCACATGTCGAAAAAACGCAAAATCCCACTTGACCTTAACGTTCTAAGGGCCGCGATAAAAGCGTTAACGTTCTAGATAATCAGATTCGTGGAGGGCCAAAAAAGGGGGCGAATAGTATAGTTATCAACCTTTCGGCCAAAATCAGCTTAAAACTAATTTGTCTAATATTCTAGTGGACATTCGAGCATGAAATTGAAATCCGCAGCTTACATGATATCAGTGATAAGGCAAGGAGGCGCGTTTATGGCATGCTTTGAACGCATTTATCATAATTTTTGGCCTCGGACGTGTTCGATTAAGCCCCTCGGCACTGCGAAACAAGACAGATAAAAGATATGCTTACGTGGAGGGAACGGCATTGTTTTTGCGCTGGGTAGTTTTTCATAGTAGTTAAATGTTCGGATAACACACGCTTTTTTTCTTTATGGTTAAAACAGACCTGATAATGCCGGGCAAAGGAACAAAAGGCCTTATCGCACATCTCAATTATGTAATGGAAGAAGAAAAATATGGTCAAAAAACTAAATCGACGGAACTCCTATAAACAATCATAATAAAATATTATATTGAGATGTGCGATAAGACTTAAAGTGCAAAATACCGTATGTACAAGTAAAAACTTTGGAAAGTTGCCAATATAATGCGGAAAGGGAAGTTTACTAAATATTTTTTGAGGGACGCTTGAAAACGAGTGATAAAACAGTTTCGAATTTTTATAACCTTCAATTTTGTTTTGTTTACGAATAATTTTGCCATTTTTAGTTCCACGGCATTCGATCAAAAGTCTTCCAAGTTAAAGGTTAACGAGGAAAATAAACCTCAAAGTAGAATTAATTGCTATAAAAGTACTCGAGACTACATTACCAAATAAGGGTCGGAGTCGCCAAATAAGGGTCGCTTTTAGGGTGTCAGAAACATGTCAAATTGACAAGACTTTTCATCAATAATTTTACAGATTATAAGCAACAGATCGGTAAACATCAACGGTGTTTGCAAATACATGTATGGTTAATATTATGCTTTGTTTAAATTATAATTGGCTCCCTATGAGCCTAAAAAATGCAATTTGGACCCAAACCAACGAAAATTTTAACGGTAACGCGCCAAGCTAAGCAAATCATGAGTGGACTCTAGTCGAGCCAAATTACTATAAAAATAGCGAACCAAAAAACTAGTGTTATCTATCTGGTTCTAGTTAACAATGTTTGGGAATTTTTAGGCACACGTGTGATCTTTTCGTAATAATACAGTTGATCACTAAACGAGTTGACACTTTCGTTTCCGATTCTTTCGTCAAAAACTGTCAACTCGTTAGGTCTTTGTCAACTCGTTAGGTCTTTGTCAACTCGTTAGGTCTTTGTCAACTCGTTAGGTCACTTTTGCCCCTTTTTGCCTATTTTTGCCCGAAAAACTGTCAACTCGTTAGGTGTCAACTCGTTTAGTGATCAACTGTAATTACTTTTTGATCCTTCATTTCAAAGTTTGAAATGAAGAATCATAAAGTTCGAAAAAAAAAATTAGACAACAATATCGATATTTGATTGGTGCACTGTTAATCCGTCTATCAGACAAAACGTGTGGGTTCGCCAAATACGGGTGGGGTTACAGTCCTCGTACCCGAAACGTCCGTACCCGAAACCTCCCATTCGTCCCGAAACGTCCAATTTTTTTTTTGAAAACATTTTGCGACGTTTCGGGTACGAGGACTGTACCAAATAACACCCTTTTTATTTTTGCTGATTTATTTGTGTTTTTATATGAAGTAAAAATGTTAAGTGAACCCAAGTATAACAAAATTCTTTTGTAATGTTTTGACCAATTTTTTGATTGTTTAATGACAAACATGAAAATACTTCGTTCGCAACTAATCGGAATGTAACGCACGCAGCCACAAAATTATTAATATGATAAAAATTAAATGCTGAAGTACAAATCCGGGAGGTATTTAGACCGCATCCGAGTCTACCCACACAATTTTTATTGTAGTTTACTGCAATAATTATTTACTTTATTTTCAAAATGAAAGATATAAAAATGTCGGAAAACATGCTTCTTTGAAAATGTTAGATTTTGTTCGTTAAAATGTGTGTGTGGGTTTTTTAAACTTTTTTGAGGGGCAGTTTTTTGTGCCACGATCAACACTTGTACCGAGTCCTTTGTGCAGTGCACAGAAAATTTGGGTCGGCAACTGGTACTACGGTATAGCCTATACCGTATAGGCATATTTTTATTATTTTTGATTCAGCTTACTTAGTTTAGTTGACTTTTGATCAAATTTTGTCTGTTTTATTGTTTATCTTACACATCGCCTACCCAGTTATATTACCACCCAAGTGTCAAGATATTTGGTCATGAGAATTAGGTAGATCTATTGGTAAGATAATAATGAATATGTGTGATATGTTTTGCGTGATATGTTTTGTCCAAAAAGATAACAGTTGTTAAGATAACAGCTGTTAAGATAACTGGTTAGGGGGTTGTATTATTAATGCACCATTAACTTCTTATACTTTCCGTTTTGTAAATGATAGATTACTGGAAAGGTTTTTCATTTTCGCATTTTTCATCTTTTCCACAAAATGTTCTCAAATACGTATTTTTCGTCATATTCAGTATAAATGGTAAATACTGAATATGGTATAAGTATACAGTATACCATAGTCTATAAACAGATATGTCTTCATGTCTATAATATAGACTCTAAATAAGTCAGACAGAACACTTTAACATATTTTAACAAAACAAGATTATCACTTTTTTTCCAAATCATCTTGCTGAAAAAAAAAATGAAAATTGAAGTTATATCCAACATTGCTATTTTTCATTTGTACCAGTTATGTTTATGTCACCCTTTTTCTTGCGGCCTCTCCAATAATACTATTTGAAACAAATAATGCGTCAAGTAATTTATGGTGAACAGGGTGACATTTTGCATATTATAAATTATTGGGGAAGGCGAAGCCGTTTAGGTTTTAACGATTTCATGCGCTGGTCAACTTTACTTATAAACAAGTTTAAGTAATATTTACAGCAAAACGTCGCCGGCAAAAACAATAAAGTGTTAGGCGTTATGGATAGTCACAAATCAATAAAAAAANCCAAATTAGATCAAAAAGTGTTTAGGTAGCAGAAAAAGGATGTTACTACAAATTTTTTGTCAATAAGACAATAATTGGTTCACCTGACTCATAAACAAGTAATATTTACAGCAATACGTCTTGGATCAACATAAATAGGCTGAGGAATAGGGACCCAGAAAAATGAATAAATAGGAGGCGTTCGTCAGCTCCAGCTGACATACTCCGGTAATAAAATAAATTAGTTGGACAAATCCTAAACAACACGTCAAACGAAATTCGGTGGTTATATAAATTTAAGGGCGTAATACTTCGCCCCCATGTCAAAATGACAAATTATTTGATGGATCATGTGAAACTGGGGACTAAGTATGCTGAACCTTCTTTTTTTTTAATCGTAAACATATTTGACTTAAAATCTTCAATTTTAGTTCAGCTGTACCTTATAAAAAGTGTGTTTTAAATTGAGTTTGTAGTTGCACCATTAATTTTAAAATGAAAACTCCACACAACCACTTTATGACAAACGTAATGTGCTAACATTGAAACAATGATAATAACTATCTATACATATATTTTTCATTGTTGTAAGTTGCTTATTGCGGTTACAGTGTTTGTTGAATGAAGATAAAATTCGCCATTTGGCCTTAACATTTCCGGTCTTTACATTCCAAACAAGAACAGTTTTCTTACCGGATGAAGTCTCTTTTTAATTATTTTACTTTCTGGAATTGTTTAGGTTTGAATCGATTCGTGTTTATTTTAAGTATGGAACGGTTGTAAGATTCCCAGCCAAGCCAAGTCCGTCGCTGCAAAACACGAAATATGTACAGCTTTTTGACATTTTTGGACAAAAATGTATTTAAT
>SCLG01000286.1:14187-44221 GCA_004367875.1 Oikopleura albicans | reverse complement strand
AACTTCAAGCGAATGTCTTTCAATTGTGTTTTTTTTAAATATGGTGTTAATCTGAAAAATTCAAGCCGCCACTTTTTGATATATTTGGATATGTTTTGACATATGTTTGATGGTTGGAGGGTTACGTTTCGCCAAATTATATGATTGAATTTATTACTTCTCAACTAGATTTGTAATCTCATCTAAGTTTTATTTTAAACAGAGTTATGTAAGCCAATTTTGTTACGGTAATTTTTTGGCGTCAAACAGAACTGGACATGGGTATATTATCCTTAAAGGCAGACCAATCTTTGGGCCATGTGCGCTAAAAATAAAGTCCAGTTTGAAATAACACTTTTTTGAAATTTTCTCAGTATTTACGCCTACGCACTGTCCATTTGAAATAATGCGTATTTATATTTTGGTGTTATTTTGGATGTCCACTCCCGTTGAGTGTGCCATAAACATCACATACAATTTACTCGAGAGTTTTAGGAAAGCAGTGCCATATGGCACTGTGTGGGTGCAACAGGAGATTGAAAAGGAGGCATAGGCGATATAAATTATGTAAATGATCATTTTCTATTTTCAACAGATGTTTATTTTATTATTTTTAAATTCTAATTATTTATTTAAACTTATTTTTAATACTGTTTTATGGTGTTTATTGATGTAGTCCAGACATTTATTTAGTTCAAAATTCGAACTTCAAATGTAAAAAATAATTGGAACAAAGTCATCATTCATACTATCAACAATGTTGATTCAACATGTAGTCCATTTTTAGTATACCAATTGTACCAAACATATTTTACTGTATAGCATAGCAACCAGCGTAGACCACAAAAAGTACTTGATAAATTTCTAGTACGGAACGATATTTACTCAAAAAAGAATACTTGGGAGCGTGCCATGTAACAAACCGCCGCCTCTGTACACATTGCATATGTCAAAAACATCTAGACAAAAATGCATACTTTCAAAGCGCCTATTTATGATATTTTCATTTTGTCCGTTTATGCTGAACTCGAGGTCAACCGTTAAAACCAGGTCAACCTCTAAACAAGGCCTGATGCCCCAGTAAATTTGTGGTCAACAAAATTGTTTGTAGAACTCGTCGGTATTAAATTAAGGACCGGTCAGTCATGTTGTCTACAAACTAAACCCAAAAATTACTATACCCCATTTTTTCTACACATTTTATGTTTTTATTACTATTTAAGGCGTTAACTATTGTTATCAAGCACGGTCAAGTTCATTTGGGTAACAAATTCTAGAAATACTGAGGTTTCTAAATTACGATGAAAAGTTCAATTAATAAAACTGACCACACAACTTTTCAAAATTTCACACAGTTAACTTGTGTTTTATTGTGTAATTTTAACATAATGGTAGTCTTCAATGTTCCGAGAAATGGTCAACATAATTTGGACTAATGGGTGTTGTATCCGTAATAAAGACCAAAAAAATAATCGCGTAATTTGTTACTTCGAAATTCAGATTTTCGAAAAAACGTTCGAAAAAAATTAATTTGCACTTGCAAATTAATTCGTAATTTGCACTTTCGAATTTTTTTTATTTTTGATCTAAGGTCGAAAAAACATTAATTTGCACTTGCAAATTTCGGATCGCGTTTCATAAATATGAGTTTCCATAAATGCAAATATTTCAGAATTGCAAACAATTTGTCATTGTTTTGAACGTTGTTTTTAGTATTATGCTCCCATGTAGAAAAAAAAAACTGAAAATAAACTCATGAAAAAGCTCTGGCGCAATAAAATTAAGCCGTTTTAAAAGTAGAGCAAAATGGTTGCAAGGCCCAAATATGGTAAATATGGATTTTTCGGTATTTTCAATGACCTCAAAAGTTTTGAGTCAAAACGGGTAGAATTTTTAGATAATTTTCATGAACGACTGAGCTGTTAATAAGCCTGTTATGTAAAGTTGCATAATTTTTTAGATCGAGCAAAAACTCTTCGGCACAACATCCTATCTACCGCGGTTTTGTTTGAAAAAATAAGTTTGCAAAGTAATACACGTTATGGTGAGATAAGTGTTGGTAAGGTAACTGGTTAGGTGGGTATATGACAATGCATCAGGGACTGAATAATTATCATGTCTAAATAGTCGAAATTTCGCGAAAAGAGAATCCTTTATCGACATTTCCCTTTGTCAGCTTTTATCCAATTCATACAGAATGAAAAATTAGATGAAAAAACAGCTGAAGTTTACAGAGAGGATTTTATTAAAAGTTTTATAAAAAAAAATATACGATATCATTTTAGTCCGTGCCAACAATGCATACGATAATGAGGCTGTAATAAGAACGGCAGGGATTTTGTATATACAGTCCTTACGCTCATTACGGCCGTTTTCGGTTGTCGAAAAAACGGCCGTATTGGGATCAGCGACCCTAATAGGGTTAATTTATATCAAAATGGCTTAGTGAACTTGTAAATGTTAATTTCACAACCTATTTCATGATTTAATTGACAGTTTTAAGTTAAAATTTTCAACTGCTAATAGCATTCCAAGGTTTTTTATTGTATTAAAATTATTACTTATTTTTGAGGAAATTTTTTCGGAAAATACCTTCGCTATCTCCGTTGGTTTTTTTAATAAGCCATTTCAATACACACATGTCTACAAATAAATGAGTTACGCCAAACGTGTCAAGAAAAAACGGCCCTATAAACAAACGGCCGTAATGGGATAATCGTTTTTATAATATAAAGTAAAAACAACTGTTAATCTATGGATAGGAAGCTGTAGTTGTTTGTACTCTATATTATCTTAGATATATACTAAAAAGGGTGGGATGTTTTAAATATTAATTGTAGTTCATTTAAAACGGGATGGGTTAATAAAATTTTGAAAACCTATGAGTTTTCATGAATTAAGTCTAATTTATATGAAAATTTTATTTTAAGTTTTTCGATATGTGTTGATATCGAGTGAATTTACGTGAATGAATCGCTACGCTCAATTTTAAAATACAAAATGGTCTAGATTCTAGAATATTTTTATTTATATTCCAAAAGTATAAAAGATGTTAATTTAACATCTGTTTTCACTTTTATAATATAAAGTAAAAACAACTGTTAATCTATGGATAGGAAGCTTTCGTTTAATGTTACTAAGTTAGACTCTTAGATATTATGTATAACGGAGGCGTTGTAACTAAATCCGTATATAAGCCAATTATAAGCCTCCGTTTGTTTTATTGAAGCCCAGTTTGAGTTTTTTATTTGTTTGCATTTTTAATAATTTTATTGTGTTTTATTTTGTATTTTTTCTACCGATTAACAGTTCTCGAGATTTTATTTTAAACTATTTTTTACTTTTAGATTTTAACAATTGTTGATATTTGGAATTTATTTCATGTCGAAAAGGCGATTATCTCTCGATACCCAGGTCTCTAGTGATGTGTCTGACAAAGATATATTGGTGATCAAAGAAGAAGTCCCTTGTTATTCGAAGTCCCGGAGACCGAATTTTCGTAATTTATCGGAGAGTTCCCAAGCTGTGACTCGAAGCTCTAGGAAGGATGTTACTTTTGGTCAGTCTGGTTTTCCAGCTCATACTGTTGATGACCTTAATTCCGATGCTCGCTGCTCCAAGAAAATTAAAGTTAAAAGCTTGCCAAAGCCGCCTATTTTTCCCGGTGACCTCAATGTTTTGCATTTGCCTGGTGAGGATCATGATTTATCTCAAATAATGACTGTAAAGCGCATAATTGACCAACTGCCTGACGATGATGCTCGTTCTAAATGGTCCCCGGCCTTTTCTCTAACACATGTTCATGAACTTGATTTTCACAAGTTAAGTGACAGTTTTGATGAAATCTATTTTTCATTTGTTGAGCTTAAGAAAATTTTGCCCACATCTGTTAAGATTAAGTTTGGGCTTACTGATACGATTTTCGATGGAATCATTTGTAATATTCAGATGCAATGTACCATGTTGAAAAATAGTAAATTCTTGGGTAATTATTCACAGTTATTGAACATTTTTCATTTTTATTCCCTCAAGTTGTTAGAGTTACGTGAGGCAATTGGTCAAAATGCTCAGTAGATTTCTGTGTGTTATCCTGTTTATTTGAATATTTGTACATGTGTGCACTTTTTTCTTTTAACAATTGTTATAAAGCTATGGTTTTTCAATAAAGGGTATAACAGTGTAAATGCTAACTCAAACCATTTCTGACTCTAATCGGGAGCTCAACTCGTCCAGATCAAAGGCTTCCAAGCTTACTTTTTTGTTGGGCATTTTGTTGTCTTGATTGTGCCGGTATATGTCCCAATCAACTCTTGCCATGATCCCAATGGTCGGGGTGCCCTATTATTTTAATTTTTTACTATTTTTGTTACCGGACTTATTCCATTGTACTTTTTGCTAGTTATTTTGGGTTTTGATTATTCTTACCTGAAATTTGTCAACATTTGTTATTTTGAATTTTGGGTGATTTATTTTTTCTCCTCTAACATTCCTGTGATTGCCCAAATATTTGTAGATGTCCCCTGTCTGAACATTTGTTGTATACGCCATCCATTGTTCACTGTCATCGATCTCATTGAATCGTGGATGTGCAGAGGCGTATATTGTATAGGCTTCGAATGTTTTCCCCATGTTCGTTAACATCAAGTGTATCTTGAGGTAATCTTCGAAAACCTAATTTGTTTTTTGTTATGATTTTCATTTTTTAGTAATATTTATTTTCTAATTTTTAATTTAATCTTTGTAATGTATTAGTGATTTTCGTTGTTACCTTTTGCCAGACTTTTTTCAGTTTTTTGTAATTATCCTTGATAAGGTCCATGATAATTACTCCTGATTCTTCCGATCGGGTCATTGCCTTTTCGAATGTTGTAAAGTAGATTGAGTTGTGGGATTTATTGTACTGGAAGCCTTAAAAGAGTCTTTAATGGTTTGATTTTAGTTTGTTTTCCTTGCAGTTTGGTTATTTTTAATTTTTTGCAGACGTGTTTTATTTCTGTACCTATGCGTTTTATTTTTGCGACTATTTCGTAGTATTCGTCAATAGTCGAGTCAAACAATTGTTGGGAGTCCTCATTATTGTTGAGTATGGCTATTAACTCGTCACAGTTCGCCATTGACGAAATTACCGCTGGTATTTCACAGACCCCGTAAAAATTTTTTAGCTTTGTTTCGCTCAAAATGTTGTTCTCCACATGTTTTATTTTCCCAAATCGGGCCTTGAGATTTATGTAAATACCGTTTAGTGCATTTAATAAAATTTCTTTGGGGTTTTTCTCTTTATCCCAGGTTTGTGGAATATTTGAAAACAAATGTTCCATTAGTGGTGAGTTTATTGCCTCTTTGATAGTTGGGTTACCGTTAAAATTATAGTTTGGTAGTTTTGACATTTTTTCAATATGCCGATTTTTAATTTCGGTGTTTACTCTATTTTTTAATTCTAAATTATGAATTTATTTTTTCCGCGCTCACCTTTTTCTAACACGTGTTTTCGTCTCGACCAATCAGGAATTTTCGCGTTGGGCAGATGTGTGCACCGTTGTTTTTTGGATAAATGTTGTGTCTTACTAAATTTTCAACCTTTTTTGTGGTTTTTAGGTTTTAGAGTTAAATTTAACAATTGTTTATAAATGTTGGTAGATTAAATTATTATAATTTTGTTATAAGTATTTTTTGTATTTGTAATTTTTAATTTTTTATTCCTGTATGGCGATTTTGAAATTTTTGTGTAATCTTTTTATTTTATCGTCCATTACAGCCACTTTATCCTGGTTACATGTCCTGCCAAATTCCCTCATAACTATTTTTGCATCCACTATCTTCGTTAGTGGCAGTTCTTTTGGTTTTTCAAAACTATCTATTTCACAATCTCTACCTATTATTTGTAGTAGTTTTGTGATGCGTACCCAGATTCTAACCATTGGCCACCTAGTATAAAAAGCCAGTGTTCCCCGAATTATCCGTTTGTGTGGGGATTTATCAGGGAGCAGCTGGTGTAAAGTTCGCAACATTGATCTTAGGACTATGGGCTCACTTGTGACAATGTGTTGCTTCATGTAGTGGTCGATTGACTCTATTACATGAAGTAACGGCCCGGATAGTTGTAAATTTTGGTCTTTGAAAGATTTCCGAATGTGCTTAGATTTTTCGGTTTTATCGGAAATCTTTGTTTTTCTAACAGTTGTTTTTCTGCTCGCCGTTCTAACGTTTGGCCCGATTACGATCCGCGTCATATTCTTAACTATTGTAGTGTTTTAGTATTCATTATCTTATATTTTTAATATAAATTATTTTTTGACCAACAATTGTTAATTTTACAGTGTTATATAATTTTCCCTAAGTTTTTATCTAATTTTTGTGCTATACTGATTTTTTAGACAATTAGTGTCGTAACACTTAAAGGCACTTTTTGAGCATCGAATCCTCTTGTTGACGTCTTAGTTGTATTATTGAGTTTTTTATAATTATTGACTTCACCCGAAGATGTTCCAGCATGATAGTATCCAAATCTGTGTTCTGCGCATCATATAACAATTGTGGATAATCTGCAAGCTCCGCATTGGCCTTAGCATCTGATATTTTTGTTTTTGTTTTAAATGACTCGACCAGGAGTTTGTCTATTGTTTGACCATTTAATTCTTCTAATTTTTCGAGTGCATCCTGCATGATTTTGCGCGCCATTTTTGTTCTTAATATTTTTTATATTTTAATTACCTTTTCAGTGTATTAATGTATATTTGTATTTCACGATTTGATTGTAACAGTTTGTCAGCGATTATCTTATTATATTTTTAATATTTTTTATTCGAAAATTTTTCCAGTTTTGGCGTCATACGAGCTGAGCTTGTATGCTGCTCCTTTATCCGTGGTTTCTAATAGTGTATGTCTATATCTTCTGATCATACTCGAGTTCTGTGCCCATCGCATAAAAATATTAATTTCCAGTTCTTTAACCTCTGCCATAAAAAGGCGTAATAAACAACTGTTTCGTCCAGAATGTGGGGCTATTTCGTTTTCCAAGTTGAAAATTCTAGAAACTTTCTTTAACGTGTATCGACATTTGCTAGTACTTAACGTTTCATTGAATAAATTATCATTAAACAATTGTTCATTATTTGTAGTCCCTTTTTTATAGCGTAGCATTTTATTTAAATTCTTTAAAATGTAATGGTTTCGTCTAATTATTTTGATTGTTAATTGCTCCTCTCTTTCCATTAATTTGTTATTTTTGCTACAAATTATTTTCAGTACTATAAATTTGCCGAATCTATTTTCTACTAGCTTTATGTCTTCCCATTTTAAATTTGTGATTTCTTTGCATCTTGCTCCGCTATAGAACATTATTGGCAAAACTAGTCCTAAGTAAATGTACCTTATTTCGTCCTGATTCCCTAACCAAGTTGAAATTTCGTCAATTATGTCCAACTCAAAACAAGGGGCATGTTTTGTCTCTACGAAATCCATTCTACATATTTTTTCGAATGCCTTGTTTGACGATTTTTTAATTTTTGACTTCATAAATGGGCACTCATATTTTAGGACCTTGATAGTTAAATTTTTAATGTTATGTATTATGTCTTTAACAATATAGCTCCGAAATTTATACTTAGTGTCTTGTAGTTCTTTAATTTTTCTATATGTGTCCATGATAATGTGAAACGTAAAGTTTCCTATAGCTTCTGGCGTGAACTCGAGATTTTTTGTTTTGAAATACTTCTTTGCATTTCGTTCCACATTTTCATAGCTTGTTATATTACTAATATTGATTTTTCGCGCCATTCTAAACAATTTCAAAAAAAATTTTTAATTTTGTTTGTTTGGCGCTTTTAACATTTGTTTGTGTATTTTCATATAACTGTTTGTTTTAAATTTGAATCATGAGGTTTGTCTTTTCCTCCTCGTCTAACGCCAGAATGTCTAGTATTTTCAGTACTACTTCTGGGTCGTTTGGGTCCACCAATGTTCTAATTTTTGCTATTTCTTTACTCTCCGAATGTTTGAGTATTATGTTTTTTAGCAAGCGAAAAATTGTAACATCTGTTTCCCCGTACAGGCTAATCATGTAACTGAGTAACATAATTCGTGCTTGATTGAATAGCTCCAGATTTTCATCAAGCTCAATTCCGAATTCGTTCATTCTTAATTTATTTTATCTGTAGAGCTAATTTCTTGTAATATTAATATTAAATTTTAACTTCGTTATGTTTTGTTATATCTTAATTTATTATTATATTTCTGTCTTTTTAACAATTGTTATTTAGCATTAGAGCTTATTGGTTGAGTGAACCTCTAGCAGCTCCTCTACCGTAACCTCTAGATGTCCCACGATAGCCCCGTTGTGCTTTGTTTACGCCCCTAAAGCTACCCCTAGGTTTATTGTTGTAACCCTGTGAATAGTTGTTGTAATTTTGATAATTACTAACTGGGACTTGTTGGGTTGTATTGTTATAACCCTGTTGGTTATTTGACCAGTTGTTGGTCTTGTACTTGTATTGGCCGCCCCTTGGATTTTTGTTCCATGTTTTTTGGGCAAAACCACCCCTGTTTCCACGTCCTCTGCCTCGCCAGGCTCCCCTTGGGCGGAACGTTTTCGCTCTACTTAGTGAACTAAGTTTACGTGACATTTCGCGTTCTTTAATAAAACGCTTATTTTTTAAGTCTTGAGGTGTTTTACCATCCTCTTTCATCTTAGCCCAACGGCGATCCCGAAGGGAAGGCCAAGCAAATTCTTCCTTGAGAATTTTATCATCCTCAATGAGCTTAACAGCATTTGCGTACTCGAGTTGTATCTCGGGCTGCAAACACTCGTAGAGTGATTCGACAAAGGCTTTTCTAGAGGAGGTATTTTTGTTGGTCTCCAGTCTATCTAAAGCTTTTGTCAATGCACTATATTGCGGATTAGTTATTTCGAAAGTGTCTCTATACTCCTTAACTAATGCTAAGGCAGTATAGTAATCCACTTTTGTCATACCCTCTGGCGTGGCGAATTGTTTAGCAAATTCTTGCCCAACAACTGTTCTAGACCTTTTGAGGCTTTGGCCACAATCCTTATTGGCTGCTACATGTCGCATGTATGCCATGTTGGTCTCTGGGTCAACCCAGAAATTTTGACGGTTTTCTTTACGAAGCTCTTTGATTTTATCATCGAGCTTCTCCTTTTGTGTTCGAAAGCCGTCTTTTAATTTCTGGGATTTGAGTCTTTTTTCTTGAACAACTGTTGACCAAGTTTCGAAACGTTGTTCATTCATTGTAGCAATGATACGTTCCTCATTCTGGTCCAGATCTTCACCGTTTTCTTGCTTGTTTATGCATAATTGAAAATGTTTATGGTTATCCATAACCATCTTCTCTTCTGCTAACAATTGTTCATATTTTTCTGACTCTCGGGCATAGTCAACCTTTGCTTGTTCTAGATCGCGGGAATAAGCCTCAAACTCCATTTGATCCTGTCCGTTTGCCGAATTTTTCATTTCGTCAACATAGCTTTTCGAGATGGGTACTATGTACCCATTGTTGATGCGCTTGACTTTATCCCCTTTTTCATCATTTTTATCGCGAAACTGTTGGATCATTAGGCTTGTTACATGCGGGGTCGTCATGACTTAGTACCGATTTCTTCTAAACAAGTTTTAAATTGTCATTTTTATGTTTTGATTTAAGCTTTTATATATTGTCGTGTGTGCTTTGAACAATTGTTGTTTTATATGAAGTAAAGTTTAATTTACTCTGGCTCTTGTTTGATCGCCAGTTTGCTGCTTCCGGACATGATAAACAATGCTTCCTCAGTGGTGAATTTTTCTTCTAAAATTTTTTGTATAGAATCTGCATCCTTTACCATGTCCAGGAAGTTATTTTCGGTTTTCTTTATCTTCATCAAAGCATAAATTATTTTCGATGATATGCGTTCCCGAAAGTTTTTGAAGAAGTGCATTAATATTGACCTCATGTGTCTCTTCTCCTAAACATCTGTTATTATTTTTTAATTTTAATAGCATGTTTGCTACTTTATTATTCATTGATTATTTCTGACCAATGCGACTATTGTATTATTAATATTATTTTGTTTGTAGTAACCGTATTCTAGGTTTTTCTTTTTTGCTGGTATTAATGTTATATGTTGATCCGAAAGGCTTTTGTTCAAGTACACTAGTATAACATCTGTTGGTCTTGACCCCACAAACAGTGGTAATTCGTGGAATACGTGAAAGACCAAGCAGAAGTCATTTTTTGTTTTAAATAGTCTCTGTGCTGTTATATGTAGAACATGTTTTGGGGGAAAAGCGAAAATTATTTCGTTATTTGGTATTTGTACCGCAAAGAAATTTTTTGCAAAGGCATCTTTCTCTTCGTATCTAGAAATATATTTTTTGCATTTTTTATTAAACCAGGTGGCCATAACGTCTATTGTGAACGTCATTCCTAATTTTGTTTCTAGCTTTTTAAATAGTTCTGGCCTAAATATTTCCTCATTAAGGTCCACCGTTCTACTTGCCAAATCGGCTTTTTGTTCATTAGTGGGTACCCACTCAATATTTAGTGTTATATTTAATTTTACAGCTAGCAGGTTTATTTGTCTTATTTCGTCATTCAAACATGTGTTTTTTGAACCTATTTTAAACGCATGAAAAACCGCGTTGTTATCGCAGGAGAATAATAAACGTTTGTTTTCGTATTTTTCCCCCATATTATACAAAAATTGATATATTGCGTGAGCTTCTTTAATAGCAATTTGTTTATTGGCATATTTTTCTGTCCAATAAAATGTACGTTCGAGACCATGTTCGTCGTACCATCCCCCAGCTGCCCCCGATGCATCCGTGTGAACATTTGTTTTCATTAACAGCAGATTTTTGTCAACCCATGGTCTTACGTTTTTAATTACTTTTTCTTTCAAATTTTGCCATATTTTTAATTCCGAAATTAATCTGGTGTCTACTGGTATATCTTGAAAATTATTCTGCTCTGAGTGTGTTAATTTTTCTGTAATTCGGCGTATGAATAATTGCATATTAGTAGCCACTAGTAAGAAGGAGCACATGTATCCTCTTAGTTTTTCGAGTGTTTTATGTTCACAGTATTTGTTTTTTAGGACTTCTTCGATTTTATTTTGGAGTTTATCCCATTTTTGTTTTGGAATTTCTACTGTTTGTTTCTCAGTATCAATAATAAAACCTAAGAATTCTATTCTTTTAGTACATACGAATGTTGACTTTTTACGTGATGTGTAGTTTCCGCCCGCATTCATTATAACATTTGTTAGATAGGCGTTTGGGGGGGCTAATTCGTGTTTTTTAATTTTTTCAATATCAATGGGTTTTGTTTCAAGTACTAAACGATCGTCCAAATAAAGTGTGGCCGGAATTTTATGATAACGAAGAAAACTGATACAACAACTGTTAAGCAGTTGAAAATCAGCGGGGACCCGCCCCATCCCGAAGCAGGCCCCCTTAAATGAAAAAACGTGGTTTCCCCATGTAACATGTGTTAGTTCTCGCGATGATTCATTAAAACGGCATTGCAAAAAACCCTGGGTATCGTCAAATTTTGACATATACTGGTCTGGTTCTAGTAAAGTTAGCAAATAAGTAACTGTGTCTAAATGACACGGGACATTAAATTTTTGAAGTATCTTGAACACGCCGCCGTCGAAACATAAACGGAATTTTTTAGAGTTTTCATTGTATGCTAAAACTAGGCTAATCCTAGTTAGGCTTTTAATCTTATCTTTTGTTCCTAAATATGTTAAGACCCCTGTTGTAATCCATTTTGTAATTTGTTCATTAACAAATGTTATGTTCTGTAACAATTTGTTTTGGTTTTTCTGATAGTAAGGTTTGTCATAATATTCCCCGTTTATTTTTTGAACTAAAATTGGGTAGGGTGTGTATTTTAAGTAAGTTATGCCATGTAAGATTAGTTTATCCTCTGTACACGTTACGTCTTTATTATTTTTGAACAATTGTATAAGCCTATCGTTTGATTTGTTATAAAAAAGTTTCGTGGCTACTCTATCTCTTCTAAAAAGTCTAGGCTTATTTTTGTCAACTATGTCTTGGTTGTCTGTTACTGACAGCCCGTCGTGAATCATTTTGTATGCCAAATGCTTTATTTTATCATTGGCTAAATGGTTTATAGTAAATAACCATATATTAGGGTAGGCCGACCACGTACCAGCCTGAAAATCCTCTTCTAATCTAAATGCTAAATTATCCCATATTGCTGGCTTTTCATCATTTAGTACTGCTTCAAATTCATCTAATAATTGGTAACTATAGTTTTGCCACTGTTTTAATGTATAAGGGGTGTTAAGCGGTTTCCCGTCGAAAGTGACGGCCCTGACTGGGCCTATATCGTCTCGGCCGCTGCCTCTAAAGTCCCCTTTTAAAAAAGATTTACTTGCCAGCTTGTCGACATCTTGCCATGTACTTGATTTGGTTGTGTTTAACAATTGTTGATTTTTAAACTTTCTTTGTTTCTGGGACCGTTTTTGAATTTTTCCTCCACTATCCGATTTCGAAATGTTCATTCTAATGTATTTTAATACTTTTTAATATTAGTTTTATTAGTATTTTTTGTTTTTATTTATGTGGGCCATTAACTTTTAACATATGTTGTGTTTAGATCTGATTTTATCTATTTTAATTAATTTTTAGCCTGATTCCATGCTTTCCGAGCTGTTGCTACCCGACTCACTAGAGCTATCGAATGTATTCATTCGGGCTCTAAGTTGTCTTCGAGCTCTATCTATTCTGACTTCTGCCAGATTGCTTTGCTCGGTTTTAATTTGGGTCCAAATTTTTTCAGTTAACTTAATTTTATCCGGTTTGATTTGAACAAAAACCCCATTTTTCTTAGTCCGATCCCCTTGAATTGTATACATTTTTGTTGCCCAATTTCTTAAACATCTGTCATAACTATCTAGTCGCCTATTTCCTATGCTGCTTAGTCTAAAATTATTAATGCTAGTTAACTGATTGATCTTAAGAATAAGATTAATCGCGTGGGTGCCTAATCCGAAGCTAATTTCCCTGTACAATTCTTTGATCGCAAGAAGTAACAGAATCAGATTATTGAAAAGCGTTCTTCGTGTGCGGAATCGTAGCCAACTTTTCAGCAACTTAATTTTAATTATAAAGTGTGTTTGAGAATTTTAAAGTTCATTTTTTAATTAGGCAACAATTGTTTTATATTTTACCTTGACGGCCGTAAATCTAGCGTCATCCATTAAGTGACCATGTGTTTGAAACATGGTGAATCCGGATGTGCCCGTTCCTAAGTCCGGGTTCCCGTTTTCATCGGTTGGAAATTTTTCCGCCCAATTATTCACCAATTCCAGGACATACGGTTGCAGTTGCTGAGTTAATAATTCTGGCCCTTCATTATTGACCAAGATGACCATATTTTTCAGTGCCAGTTGGATGGAGGTTAGTGACTGGTCTGATACGTCACATAGTATCAACCAGTCATTCAAGGCATCTTTAACCTCTTGTCTACCAACATCTGTTTGACCTGCGTTGTTATCCCTTGTAACAACGTCGAATTCATCACGGCTGTGTTGATCGACGTCGAACAATTGGTCATAATATGTGTTCTCCGGTCTTTATTTTGCTTTCGTAAATTATTTATATTGTTTGAGTTATTTCACATTTTTAATTATGTATTTTAGATAAATTTTATGCCAGTTTCTGTTATTATAATTGTTTTTCTTGTTCTAAATAAATTTTTGATATTCAACATATGTTATTGTTTATGAACGCATTGCTTGGAATTTCAGGTAGTTCCCCGTAGCCGAAGTGATAGCCCATGTGCTGCGGTTGATGCATTAGCACACAGAGATTAAATTGTTTGAGAAACTCCGTTTCTTGAAATTCATCAAGTCCCGGAAATTCTGTTTCAATGTAATCGTAAAACAATTGTCGGAATTCATCCTCCGTCAGGCTATGGCCATTCTGGAGCTCGCGCATGTTAATTGCTGCGTTATTCATGACCGTTGTTTTACTTCTCTTAAAAGATTATAATTTTTTAGTTTTGGCTGGATGTTTGTAATTCTTAGGATTCATTTCTTTTAACAATTGTTTGAGCAGATTTTAAATTTAGTAGTTTTTGGTTATTTTTTCCGAAATTTTAATTTTTCTAATTATTTGCAATTTTTGGTCTTCTACTCTTTGACTCTTCGACTTCTGGCAGCACGTGTGACGTGTTCCGGAATGTCTTCAAGTCTAACGGGGCAGGTTTTTAAGCCTGTATCCTGTTGTTCGATTTGAATTTCCGCCAGTGGTGTTTTTGGTTGTTCCTCTACGTCCACTGGTGGAGTTTCAAATTTTTCCCCGATATTAATGGTCTCCTCTTGTGCCTTATCACAAGTGTTTTTGATAAGATCCGAATTATCTGGCGATTCTTCGTCACTTATTAACACCTGTTCAAAGTCATATTTCGAAGTGAAGTCCTCCATGGCCTTCAGCACCATTTTGTTGATTTGGTCCTGACCCGAAGGAGACGTCAACTTAATATACTTATTATCATTTTCTATTTGAATTTTATAATTATTTTATAAAGTTTTGATGTAAATATTTTTACCTTTTCAAAGAGCACTTTGTTGTCTCTGGCTCTTTTCATGGCCTTTGTCCAACGTTGTTTCTTTGGTTTGCCCGCCTTCTTTTCTCGTTTTTGCTGTCGACGTTGGTCTCGAGCTTTTTTAGCGATAAGAAAAGGCGGGTTTTGTTTGACGAACTCCTTCTTTCGCGACCGTTGACTTTGGCCTCGGAAGTGTCCAGCAATGTTTACTTTTGGCTTATTCCGAGTTTGGGTGCGATAGGGGAGGTGCGACATGAATCGCGGCCCCCCGTCTCTAGAGTTGTCGATCCGAAAACGATTGCCGCCATGCGGTCCAGTAGGGTATCCTACTCGCCTTAAATTTTTTGTTAATTTTTGATGTTTGTGTTTGTTATTTTTTCGTTTTTGTTTCGTGGACTAATTTTTCTATTTATTGATTTATACTTACTTGCGAATGTAAAGATCTTTGCCTAAATTGGTAGCAACAGTTGTTTCGTGCAAGCCTAACTCGTCGGCTAAAGCATCAATTCTACGGTGATGCCCTAGTGACACATGGTGTTGGTGTCGGATGCTTGCCCGGACTTCCATTGCCGTGAGCTTGGTTTCCAGTGCCACACGCATTTCTTCCACGTCAGCCTTCTGGCCCTTGAACTGATCAAAGACCTTGGGGAGTTCATGGAAAATATCCGCGTAGTGTTGCTCTAGCTCATGACACCACTCATCTTTCGCTTGAGGCTCCAATGGGAAGTGTCCGTTGCTAGGGAAGACCTGGTTAGGACCAAAGCCCCCCATGCCCCGCTTCTTTACATATTGCTCCGCGTTCCACAATGGCATATTCGACACCTTCTTAAAGTATCTATTTTATAGCAATTTCATCTCAAGAAATAAGTTTTTAATATAATATCATATTTGTTGAAGTTTCGTTCTCAAATATTTTGTGTCTTAGCTTTTTAACAATTGTTGTATATTATCCCGCAAAAGGTGACCTTATTTCTTTTTAACACATAATAGGAGTTTTTTAGATTTTTATTTTGTTAACTTTTTTGATTTCCAATGCTCTTTTTATTTGTTCCCAATATTTTTTACTATCTATTGGTAGGTCACTTTCTGCCGGTGCAGTAATATCAGTATCAGTGGGCTTCTTGAACAGTTCTTTGTAGCTCTCAATGTCCGAAAACGATTGGCTTTCTGCGTCATTCTCGCTCATTGCCTGTGATTGTTTTGTTACACTAGAGCCTGCTTCACTGATATTCTCGGTGGGTAATTTAAATTCCCGATTTTCTTCTCTTTGAGATTCGGCCAATTCGTTTTGTGCTTAATTAACTATTATTATTAGGGTTATTTATTAGTTTTTTACTTTCTTACCGAATCTACGATCAAATCTATAGCTATCTTTTCTGTATGGGAAATGATTCGCTAATTCTTCGGTAAAGTATGGATCCGTTGTTATTGCTAGATCCTTGTAGAACTCGTTATGCTTTTTAGTGCATTCCGAAATGACCCAGTCATATGTTGATTCCGACATATTTTCAGTGTCGGTTTCATCAACTAATTGAAAACATGGTTTTTCTGTGGAGTAGTCTTTGGCGAACAATTGTTTCAATTTCCCAATTATCATGCCATTTGTTGTCTTGTTAGATGACAGCATTTTTAATAGTGTCTCCAGCTTTTGCATCAGGTTTATTGGTACTGTGACATCAAATTCGCTTGCTAGTAAGTATAATAACTGTTTTGTTTTACCTATTAAAGCGGACCTGGAGATTGAGCCTGGGTCCACTAATTTCTCCACCATGTTAAACCATGTTTGATTTATTAACCCAAACTGATTATCACTTTGTATTCTGATTTTAGGGTCTTCAGAGGCCATTGTGGGGAAAAACAGTAAGAGGTTTCTGGTCTGATATGCTTTTTTATCATTGTCTTTGGGTGTCGTCATTAAATCAGTCGCACAATGCAAAAATTTTAGTGTACTTGGTCCTAATGTTTGGATTATTTCCTTTTTGAATTCCCCGAGTTTTCCTATTATTCCCCAATCTTTTTGTTCCCCTAATATTTTACGGCTCGGATATGTTTTTATACGCTCAAAATGATCATTTATGCTTTTATTGTTTTTAATAAATTGAGCCCTATTATTATCTTCGTTTTTTGTTAATTCTAAGTTTATTTTATCCACTTTGAGGTTAATACTTTCTAATTTTATGTTCATCGTGCTGTTAACAATTGTTTGAATTATATTTTCTATCTTGGAGTTTAGTGTTTCACATTTGGTTTTATTCAAACATTCTAACAGTGTGGTTTCAAAAAATGTTCCTGTCCAGTCAATCCCCGCCGTTTTATTGAGGTTTTTCATTGCAACAACGTTATTGTTGTTAAAATGAAATACAGCTGTACCCAATTTTAGCGCGTTTCCTAAAATAAAAGATTTTGTGTTTATTTTGATTTTACAATGTTTTTGAAGCTTTGACTTGTTATACGAAGGTTATGTATTACTTATGACCAGTTGATTACTTACCGATTATTATCACAACCAATGTTCTGATTTCTGACCAGTTCATCTCAGTGCTTGATCTGAGCTGGTTTACGCTGTCGACCAGTACATTAATTTCATTATCGAAGGAGAGTTCATTATTGTGAACTGCCTCTTCGTCAGATTGATGACCGTTAGAGGTTGATTCTTCGTTTTCAACATTTGTTGAAGACTCAGATTCTTGATCCGAATCTATTGGTAAATCCATAGTTTCGAAAGCAGTTTCCTAAACATTCAGACATTTTTAACGAGTAACTAACGCGGAGAAAGTAAATGTTTTATTCAATTTGAATAATCATTTTCCCGGGACTCCGGTTCGGCTGTATTTTGCCAAACTAAAACCCGAGCTGCTAACCTGTTCAGCGTTCGCCACTCGTCGTCTTTTCGACTTCATATCTGAATGTTCAGAATTCGCTTTGGTTCTATTTGTATTCTTGATTTCTTGTCTTCGTGTCAATATTTTTTGTTCTTTTTGCAACTAATTTATTTATGAGGAACTTTTTCTACTGTTGATTTTCTTGCCTAGTAATCTAGAGATTTTCCAATTTCAACCATTTTTCTACCTTAATTCTTCGTTTTTAAGTGACACGTCACCGATTGTGACGTCATTACTTACACGTCATCGTAACAATTGTTGTGTAATTTTTTCTAAAGTTTTCTACTTCACCATTAATTTTGTTTTTTAAATAGTTTTGTAACAAGTATCTCCGTTTTCCGATACATGCAATCGATTTTGACGGTATACCATTATAGGACGGCGGTTGGCATCACAATAATAATACTGGACTTGTAAATTTTTCCTCGTTTTTATTTATTCCAAATTTAATACCTTTGTCCCTATTCCTGTATTCCTTTATGGTGTTCGTGTTTTTGTACGTTTTTTCTGATTTTTAACTATTATCTATTTTAATCGAGGTATAGTATAATGCCATATTGTTTTCTTAACAATTGTGATTTTTTATTTGTTTTCAGAAGGGCAGTTAATTTTTAAATGTATGATGTTCGGTTTCCATCATCCTATGTGTCTTCTGATTCTGTGTCCAAATTGTTCATCATGGAGAAGTGCATGTCCCAGAAATTTTCAGCAATATGTCTGTTGAAATTTTGGTCAATTTCGTAATTTTCTGGGATCCCTGCTGTACTTTCCATTTCTTCATCCGAATTGATCGCTTCCGTGCCGTTATGTCCGAAGTTTTGTAAAACTACTTCATCGTTATTGTTTATTGAAAACAATTGTTCACTATCCATTGTTTCGTCAGTATTTGTTGAGTCCGGAGTTGTAACCCCTGAGGAAAAAGTTCCCATTTCGTTACTATTTGATTCGGTGTCTTGATATTGACTTTCTATGGACAATATTTCAATTTCGTTGAAGTCGTTCCTGTCGTCATAACTGCACTGTGATTCTTGAGTATTTTCAGATCTCATTGAATCAGTCCACGATCCTGTGGAACCATTGATGATTTTAAGTTTTGCGTAGTTCCAAAATTTTGACATACTAATACCTGATTTTATTTATTTTTGGTGAATTTAACAATTGTTAGAAATTTTAATTTGATATTTAATGAATTCATTTTTTGTCTATATATATGAGTTTTTTGTAGCAGCACCTGTTTAATTTTTGATTGCTTGATTGCTTATATCAGGTGTTTTGGGTTCATTAGTTTTCGATGTGCACCTTACAGGTGCAATTTGATTACTGGTGCACCTTTCAGGTGCTTGATTACCCTAATTAGTGTATTCATTAGCACTATTGTCTAGCGCTATCTAGTGTCTATGATTTCATATATATACTTTTTATTTCTTTCTTTTGTTCAGTACACGCAGTTTGATACCATACTTTAACTTTTTTATTAACAAATGTCTAATTTCAATCCATTAGATTATCAAGGTCTTTATGACTCTACTTACCCGGATGTCAATGCTGAGGAAACCGCTTCCCTGTGTTCTACTAATATAAGTAGTGTTTACACTGTTGTCCGAGGCGGTTTTGGTAATGAAGGTGGTTTTGGTGACCCCATGTTAACTCGTCATGAGCCTGCATGTTATTACAAAAATTGGTACAGACTGCGTCACTGCTGCTGGTATTTCTGCTTGCCCTGGTTTCGTCGACAAGAAGAAGGAAAGAAAGTGCGATTTCTAGCTACTGGTGAGACAAAGATTTACGAGATGTCCTCTCGTGAGAGGCGCGAAAAAAGTTTATACAATCGTAAACAGTTTTTCCGCCGTCGATTTCAGTTACATCGGATTCACGCTAGTGGTACAACATCTGTTTGGCAAAGTTCTGATGCTGCTTATAACCTGGTCAATCGAGATTTACCCGGTTACAATTCTTATAATTCTGAAATTGATTTTAGTCCTCGCTTTGAGGGTTCTGTTTTGAAGGCTAAAATCATTTTCCATGACTTGGATTAATTCGTAATTTTCTCGGTTTGTAATATTTGTATTATAACATATTTTTCTGTTTGTTTGTAATTTTGTTTATGTAAATTTCTTTTTCTAATCGTGATTTATCCTTGTCATGTTTTATTTTGAGATTTGTAACATATGTTTATATTCATTTGTATAACTGTTTATTTTTGTTTTATTCTTATTTTTCTGTCATTTGTTCTATAATACATACACACTTGTAATTAAATTAACATTTGTTTTACAGTAACTGTTGTCTTTTTTGTTTCTACTTTGCTCAATTATTTTCATTCTTTCCAAAATTTTTTCGAGAACTCCTCGAGATTCTTCACATTTGGGAGTCTTCTTATTTTTGATAACTTTGTGATTTGAGCTGTTGTTAGCATAAATTTCGTTGAGCCTTCGTTTTCAGACCAAACAGCTAAGTATTGCTCGAAGTTTTTGACCCGTCGCAATCTTTCGATAAAGGCCTCGTCATTTATGATCCAGTCTGGTATTTCGTTGTCAACTAATTCGGATTTTAGCACGCGAATATTTTGTAGTTTTTCCGTTAATTGCTGACTTGTCTCTTCCGCTTGGTCTGAAAAACTGCGAACAATTTCTTGTTTGACCAATTTCGCATCACTTTTCCCAGCTAGTTTGATAGTGGTATCAGTGTTAATTTTTTCCGAATTAGTTGTGCGATTTTCCAATTTGCTCTTTAATACCGTTGCGTTCTGTTTGATGCCATATGTTGTTAGGTTTCTAACATATGTTTGATCTTCCCAATTCCGATGATCCCTTGGATATTGTTGTCCGTATCTTTGTCTGGAGTTCCGGGCTTTGTTTTCTGACGCTCGAATTAAGCCATACGGGTCAATTTCATATGACACGTATCCGCCTCTAGTTACCAGCTTTGGTGGATTTGTATCGTTGAAAATCATTTTTGTAACCTTTTTTCGGTTGACCATTATCAGGTCTTGAATTCCTGCTGCGTCCGAAATCGTTGTTTGATATGTCTTTTCACCATGTTAATAATATGATTTATGTTTGCTAGTCTTTTTTATATTTGTTTTCACACTGTTTATTTGTTTATTTTTACTATTTCCGATTCTGTATTGTTTAAATCTTGTTGAAACATTTTTAGATGAATTTTTTAGATTGTTTTGTTTGCTATATTGCTTGTTTTTATGTTTTTTATACAGTTTTGTTTTTACTAACTATTCCGTTTTTAATTATTACACTTATCATGTTTTGTTTTAACTTATATTTATTTTTAACAATTTCCTGTATGCTACCAGCATTTTGAATAGATGATGCCAATGTCGCCATATATTCCGCTAATCTTGTCTTTGGTCTTATCTGGATAAACTTGAGGCCTTTAACATTTGTTCTGATGTTATCTGCCTGTCTTTGCATGTAGTCCAGATTATCTTTGTATGTTTGCTCGCCACTTGTTGATTTGCTCGCCAACTCTTTATTTTTATATTGGTTATCAACATTTGTCTTGCCAACTGCATGATATAGCGTTTTTACTGCTTTAGTCCGATTTGCGTAGTATCTGACGACAATTCCGTAACTGTAACAGAGTTCTTTCGGTCCATATGATTGTACCTTGAAATATCCTCTGTTTGGACCATGTTCGAGGCCCGGCCATGTCGCATGTGGGTTGCCGATTTTTGACATTTTATCGGCTAGATAAGGATCCATGAATGCTTGTGACCAAATCAATCCTTCCCACATGTGTTGCTTTTGGCTTGTTTGGTTTTCTGCGATATCCTTTTTAACAATTGTTAGATAATTGAATCGGTTATGATTGTGTGATATCAATATTATCTTTTCCGGTGTGTCCTTTTCTGCATCCCAGGGTGTGTCAACGTTTTCCCTCAACAGTTGTTCATTGGGATAATGGTCTAATGCCGGGGATATTATCATCCATGGCTTTGTGAACATCGTGCCTATTTGTATTTTTGGTCCTTTATTTAGTATTGCCGACATTTTGTTATTTACAAGGCTGTTCAGATCCCAACTTTGGAATATTTTTGGTACCATGAATTTTTGCCGATCCATAGCCCGCATTAACGTACCGACAGTTGTTTCCGACGTTGTCAACCAGACTGGTAATATTTTTCTGCTAATCAGTTCATCTGTGAGCTTTGCTATGATGAGAAAGTCCCTACAGTAAAAGAGTTCGGCTGTACATGAGTGTATATCTTTTTCTCCTATACCCATTTTTGCTTTGTTGTAATTATAGCCCGTATCTCTTCTCGTGAGTCTGGACCCTGCCATTTTGAGTATGTGTCGGAATTTTTCTTCTTCATTCTGAGTCCCGGGTGCTTGGATTTCTGCCATCAAATCTTGTAATTTAGTCTTTTCTAACAATTGTTGCAATGTGATTTCGACTTCTTCGTTACCTACAAAGTCCGTGACCGAGACTACCTCTATGTTTTTATCTTGGAGGTTTATGTTCGTTTGGTCGTGCAACGGTTGCGGCTTTGAATTTTTTATTTCGTTGTCTGCATGTGTGAAGAAATCCGAGGGTTGGTCTGTTCGCATTTCAATGCTGATTATTATTACTTGTTCGAATTCGTTCTTTCGTCCGGTATTTTTGACAAAAGGTATTGGCATTCTGGAAGTGGGACCTACCACTGGCGGGAATTTTCCTTCCTCTAGCTCTGTAGCTCCAACAAAATCTTTAATCTGGTTTTCTCGATTATAGTTTTTCTCCATGTCGAGATTTGTGAACGGTACTTTGACTTCGTCGCCCCAGAACTGTGACGCTTGCGTTTCGTTGCTAAACCCTTGTAACTGATTCCCTTCCTGTATGATCTGTACATAGTTTTGCACTACATCATTATTCGGGATCTCATCTTGATGTACCTTTGTTTGTATTCGGGACAACATCTGTGTTTTCATTCTCATAAACTTTTCATAGTATGAGTCGTTTAGATCGAAGTTACGAGTGTTGTTGAATGGCGACATGTGCTTTTGAAAACTTAATATGTTGTTATGTGTAACATATGTTGGCTTCATTACTCCCCAATTTCTTCTCAGGTAGTCAAAACCTCGTACCACGAACTCGATCTCTTTTTGTCTTACATCAAATTGTGATGTAATATTTTCGTATTTTCCTACACGTTCAACATTTGTTTCTTTGTCTTCTTTTGGTATTTTCTCGATCTTGTATGCCTGCTGTTCCCAGACTAGTACCAAATCAAAGCTCGCTTGCTTCAGGTTCCAGTTTTTGTCCCTGTATTTTGTTGCATTCGCATGCGTTCGACAAAAGTTCGATGTTTTCAGTGCCGGATTATCACATTTTTGTAACTCGTTTCGAACTTCCCATTGTTTTTGGCATAACAACTTTCGGCCCGTTAATTGCATTGCTTTCGTGATCAACAGTTGTTGGTTTATGATTGGCCTATTTGTTCGCTGCATGCCTTGTTTTACCAGAAAACTTCTGATCACTGGTACTAATAGTCTTCCTGTATTTAACTCGCCTATTAGGACTTTATGTAACTCGGCTTCGCTGAGTTTTTTCAACTCTCTGGCTGTTTCTAACAACTGTTTGTATATTTCCCGTTTTTCTGTTGCATTTGGCTTAACGAGTTCGGTCCCTGCTTTGGCGTACCGTGTCGGAACCTTTTCGTTTTTGTTTTGTTGTCCTTGCTTATATTTGTCTATTTGTTTTTGTCTAACTTTGAGTTGATTTCGTTCTGCTTCCGAAAATTCCCCTGCGATTGTGTTTTCTCCCGATGACTTTTGACAATTCATCGTTTCTACTATGTGCTCCCTAATTTCAGCTTTCGTGCCGTCATCCATTATATCGTTATTTTCGTCATTTAAAGTCAACACTTTTTCCAAATCGGGATATTTCATGTATCTGATTTGATTTTCAGATATTCCTTTTAACTCATCGCATGTTTTTTCTGTGAGTTGCACTCTTCTTGCCTTATTTATTTGTTTGATCACGGCTTTCATGACTATTTCATCTTCCATTAAGAAATTGAATTTTTTGATCGCTGTCCATGGATTTACGATAAGCTGCTGTATAATATCGAAGCATTTTTGTTTAGTGACTTGTCGAACCAATTTTCCTACCTTGGACCTTTTCAAGTTCTTGTTTTTGAGCCAGGTCTCAATGAATCGGAATTTTTTCAACATATGTTCGTCGACTTTAGTCACTCTAGCCAATGTTTCGTAACATTTGTCATCATAGATTTCTTTTTCTAAGAATTCGTTTAGCAACATTGATTTTGCCTTGTTCTTTTCGAATCTGAGTATCAGCTTTTTGGTGTTCGGATTTTCTGAATTATATTTGTTAATTTATTTTGTATTTCATTCCGTAGTTACATTTCAACTTTACTCCTTTTTCCCTTTACTTTATTATTTTTTGACCTTTTATAATTTCTTGTCATAATTTTTTATGTTATGTTCTGTTTAATTTTCTTTATGATTGCCACTTTGTTGGCTTAGAGGTGATTCCCATTATTATACCGAACTGTACTTATCAACATATGTTAGTCCCCACACTTCTGCTGGCGTGTGTTCGATTCCCAGTAGTTTCATAACCTTTATTTAGACTGTCTATATTTCTCGCCGCAGCGAGACTAATCTCCTCACGTGGAGATTTACACGGTAGTGGTTACTACCGATTGAGCAATAAGTTCGTGCTATCATATGCCGAACAAATCTCAATCAATCATTTTTCTGATTTGTACTGGTAATAATGTTTTTTGATTTTTTGGTTTTTATTATTTACCTGTGTAAAACTTTGTATTTAAAGCCGTTTCTCCGTTGTCATCCTTGACCGTGTCCATTTTTTGGATCATTCTTATGCTTAGTCTTTGTATGAAGAGCTCAGTGAATAAGTAATCTATTGCCGGATCATCTGGCTCACAACGGTCTATGCACGATATGAAATTTTGATCCTGAGCGTATTTCATAATTTGGTCCTAATTGTATAATTAACATATGTTTTCTGGTTTTTCCGTTGCATTATTATTAATTTCTTCCTTTAATTATTTCCATTTCTTATATAAATTTCAATGTTCTTTATTATCTTATTTAAGATTTGGTGATTTTCATTTTTATATTTTTATTTTAACTTATGAGTTACGTTCCTGAATCACTTCTATCATTGCGATTAATTGGATATCCTCCCAATTTGTGGCTTCCATAATTTGATTGAAATGATTTTCTGGACTCAATGCGCCGATATTTAACTCGCTTTTCGCTGAAGCGTTTTTCGTCGACCTTGTTAGGAATAGTAACATTTTGAAGGCGTCCATTATTTCTTCATTTCGCCCATCATATAACACCTGTGACATACCTTCAGTGTCTTTAACAATTGTTTTCTCGTGGATCTTAATTTTCATTGTTATTTTAATTTTGATGCTTTATTTTGTTATGTTTTGTTTCTAGATTTCATCATAATTCTTTATTTTATGATCCGGAGCTTATTTCTCAGTTTCAGAATTATTTTGTTTGGTATCATTTTAAATTTTTTCAATTTTTTGATACGGTTCTACTTTGTTTTACTTTGACTAACCTTTTTCCTGTTCAAATTTCCGGTATCAATTGGTGGTAGTTTTGGAGATTTGATGATGACCACTTGGATGCCGATAAGATCCCTTTCTCCAAAAGGATCTACTTTTAAGCCAAACTTGGCCATCGTGTAAGTGAAGAGTTCTTTCAATGGTTCACTATCTTTAATTTCATTGTCTTCAAACATTTGTTTTCCAACATTAATCGACTGTATGTACCCGAGCTTTAGGGTTCTGAGTTTGTGACTTTTTGGCATGTCTTGTTGGTATATCTGGTGATCCAAATAGTCTAGGAATTTCGTGGCCCCTGTTTTCGCGTTTCGAATCGTAATTACGGCCATCTCGTTCTCCGTAATGTCACAAATCTTAGAGAGCTCGTTCCAAAGCGCATTCTTAAATGACGTGCCGTCGATTTCACTGTCCAAAACCCAGCTCCAATTTATTTTATGACTGCTTAACAATTGTATTTTAAGGTCCACAAAATTTGATTTATCAATTATTCTTTTTAGCAGTTTGAGGGTCTCCATATTTGGTGAGTTCTTAAGAATTTTACCGATACCCACATCTTCTGCATTGTTTGTTATTTGCAGTATTTCATAAGGGTTTGTTCCCGATTCTTTTGTAATTAAGGGGATGAAGGAGGTGTTCAATATGTATTGTATATCTCCTCCATTTGTAATTTCTTTAACAATTGTTTTATACTCCAATA
The DNA here is from genome assembly GCA_004367875.1 of Oikopleura albicans. Classification (NCBI taxonomy): domain Eukaryota; kingdom Metazoa; phylum Chordata; class Appendicularia; order Copelata; family Oikopleuridae; genus Oikopleura; species Oikopleura albicans. Next base: position 18,528 of record SCLG01000286.1, on the reverse strand, counting down.
TCACTGACTCCTCTAATTGTAATTCTCCCCAATTTATGTCGCTCCAAGGCATTTTCTCTACCTTATTTCTATAATTCTTTTCTATGTTTTTATTTGCACTTTATTTTCATTAATGAGCGTAATGTCCGATTCATATTTGAGCTGGGTTTTCCCTGGATCTTGATTGGATTATTTTTAGCGTGGGTTTTTTATACTGTTTTTTGATTGGGTTTCGTTGATTTTCTTTGTTAGTTATTTTGTTTTGTAGTTTCTATTTGTAGTTTTTATTTAATAAAATTTTGAAAACCTATGAGTTTTCATGAATTAAGTCTAATTTATATGAAAATTTTATTTTAAGTTTTTCGATATGTGTTGATATCGAGTGAATTTACGTGAATGAATCGCTACGCTCAATTTTAAAATACAAAATGGTCTAGATTCTAGAATATTTTTATTTATATTCCAAAAGTATAAAAGATGTTAATTTAACATCTGTTTTCACTTTTTTGGCGTNGAGTCGCCAGTTATGTTTATAATGAATCTTTAGCACAAAAATTAAATAAAAAACGCCTAAAAATTTGAAGCATCTTATTGGTAGACTATGGACAAGACTATCAGACAAAAACTCTGGGTGCGCCAAGTAGGGGCCAGGCGCCGAGTAAGGGACGCTTTTTCAAAACAGGAAACCGTCTCTTACTTGGCGACCCTTCTGTGAATCTTTTGTGGTTAAAAAATTAAGCCTAAAATACCGTTCAGCAAATGAACGCTTATTTTTTTTTACGTTATTTTGATTGGAGGTTTGTTGTTAAGTTATTTTTAGATCCCTGGCAATAACAAGCAAGACCCAAACGCTATTGATCGCCACAAACGTTATAAAATTGGTGGCCATAACTCGATAAAGAGGTCTCGTTGGTTTTGAGAGCAAATAAGGTCTTTTACCAGGTTCCATATAGTCCGATTCGTCGGCGGCCCGTTGGTCCCTAATATATGATTGCAGAAATCAAGTTATAGTTAATAGGGTTAGAATTTTGGATCAAGACAGTCATAATATCTCCTCCAAAATAATCCGTACAAAATATCTAAAACGTACTTGTTTTTTTTTACAACCACGTATCAAACTCCCGGTTTAATATCACTGTGATTCATACCGGTATTTGCATAAACGTCTTCTCCATAAACGCGAACCGGAAAGTCATTTGTATTGTCAATTGTGGCGCCCGCAACTGTTGCGATAATTATTTCAGCTGGTGAGCAACTAGCTTTATAAAGGATAAAAATTGATTAGTCACAGGGGATTTTTTCTTTCGGGGATTAATCTCGAAAATAGGGTGAAATCGTGATATAAAAAAATCCAATTTTAAACCCTGCGCTGGATAACACATGCCGAGTTGACTTTTAAAATGGATGCCCACATGACAAACATAAAAAAGACAGTTTCCGATTTGTTCAGGCGTACCACTAGTACATTTTCCAACACAATCTACGGTTTCCTTGACTCCGTACCGAACAAGGGTTTCAATAATTCCATAGTCGATTTCATTTTTACTAAACCAAGCACCCTCATAACGAATGCTACCGTCGGTGCCTTCGCTGCGCGTTCTTCTACAAGCGTTGATCATACCCCACCGGGCTCGATTTTTTGTAACATAGTCAGCTAGGCCATCATGAATCTAATAAATAATTTAGGTGTAACTCATCACAAATTTACATAGCAGCTCCTTGGCCACATATTTGGACATTCCTCTGGGCTTATGTTTTTGTTTCTCCAATGTCTCATCAAGACCGGTTTGAAATGACCGATTTAAAATATTTTCTAATTAACTCTCAGAGGGAAGGAGTTTTTGGGAACCCGTAGGGGGAAAATGTGTGTAAATAAACACGCACTTAAAAAATTCACAATAATTCGCAATAATTCAAAAAAAAAACTGGTAAAGCCAAGTTGTAGAGCTCGTCAAACTACGTCGACCTGACTATTCAGAAAATGATTTGGGCCACCAAGGCCCCCTAGAGAGCTTTTTGAAATCTCCAACCTACGCAAACAAGACCGTCAATCGAATTTTCTCGAAAAGTTGAAGCAATACCCGTGTTGCCTTACGGGGCCTCCATATGCCTTAAATCGACGAAAAAAACAAGTTGCGTGTCTATATACACGCACTTCCCCCTGGGAGTTAACAGTAAACTACTATTTGTAAAAATATTTCAGAAAAAAATAACTCATAAATTGCTCATGCGGATTTTATAAATAAGTCTAGACAAAGTTTCCGATGGTGTGTTGACGGGTTAAAAGAACATATATAATAACCTCAATTGATCCGGGTTTTCCAAGAAGTCGATATGGTTCTCCCCATGAGTCACACATTTTGAGAGCTTCTGGGGACGGATTGTCAGCAGATAAGTCATTATGATAGTTTTCCAGATCAATAATACATTGGGTATCAAATCGTCTGTTAGGATCATTCTCAGCATCTGTGTAATACTCCGTCAGTTTTTCTTGAAAATTCTCCAAAAGGCCACATCTAAAAACAGGGGAATATTAATTACATTTGTATCCTAGAATAAATCATATCTATTCCCGAAATTCATGTGAAAATCAGTCGATATTAAGACGACAAAGCGTTAACTCGACATTAATAGTGCAAATATGCAGACTATAACTTAGTCTATAAAGGCGATTATTAACTTATATATTTTTGCGTTAGATGTAAGAACACAACAAAAAGTCACTAAAAAGTGCCGTTGCTACTGATATGCTGTTTCCGGCGAAGAAAATTCGTCTTAAAGTTTGTTATTAACAAAAATTTTCTTGCAACCTGAAAAGGTTCAATTCCACATTTCCGGGGTTTCAGGGTTTTGCCCTTTTCAGGTTGCAGCTATTTCAGAGTTTCGATATTTTCATGTTTCGACTTTCCTCGAATTTTCGCCTTTTTTTAGGCTGCGCCTTACCGTTGTTGTTGATATGTTGTTTCCGGCGAAAGAAATTCATCTAAAGTTTTATTGTCGATTTTTTCAAATAACGACAGAACTTGCTGAATTCGGGCGATTAACTCTCTATTGTCATCGAAATACAAATTAGGTTGGCATTCGCCCAACCTAAGGAAAACACCCAAGAAAAAAAGCCGCATTATTTATCCCAATTTTGGATTAAAAAATTGGGTTTTTTTTATCTTTATTTGTTTCATTCTATTTACTCTGTTAAGTAATTATGGCCATACATGACCATATATGGTTGGGTAACTACACTATTGACTAATAAATCGAGTACGTCATATTATAACAAATAGTTAACTGATTTAACAGTATCATATGCTATGTATGATCAATTTATATGAGTAAGTAGTGTATCAAGAATTTGTCTTGGGGTTACTTTAGGTCAAATATTTAAATATAGAGTGCATGGCAGACTGTTCTTATAGACTATAAGTTATAGACTATAAGTTATAGACTATAAGTTATAGTCTACGGATACATAAGAAAGTATAAGAAACTTTGCTTTATGACTCATAAATTATGAGAACTAAAAATTTAATGAACAGATTTTTAGAAAACAAATAGTGAATTTTAGAATATCTTTGCAGATGAGAGTTTCAAAATTATCCGCAATTAAGGAGTTTAACTGATGAATTCGGGGGTCAATAAACCAAATAAAAAAGTGAGACATTTGGCCGATGACGAGAAAGCTAAACAGTGACGCATCTCGAGTGCTGATTGGCCAATACCATTTGAGCGCAATCGTCACTGGTCAACCGCCTCAATGTTTTAATTGTTTTATTGCTCCCGGAATTCATAAGTTGACCTCCTTATTTTAGAATAAATTCTAAAGATCATCATTAACAGTTTTTTGAGTATCACTTTTAGGCTGTTCACTTTCACTTTCACTTGTTTTCTCATTCAAAGTTGTTTCGGAGGTTTCTTGTGTAATACTTTTCTCAAGTTCATATTTTTCTTCGACTCCGACTTGGTTGGCTTTTGTGGTTTCCGGTTCATCTCGTTTCCGGTTGCTGTGACCAACCAGGGCTACCATTACGTACGACCACAAGGTTGCAATAGGCATCTCATAAAAGTGATATGCAATCGCAGCTATAGGCATGATAGCAGTTAAAATTCCCATAAAAGCCCAAGCAAACGAAAATTCATCAATATAATATTGATCCATCAACGACTATTTCTAGGGTGTTCAAACCAAATTACATATTGACAAAATTATAGAAAAAAAAAAATTCCATAACGGCCGTTTTCGGTTCCCAAAAAAAAGCGGCCGTTTTTTGAGGAAAAAAGCGGCCGTTATGGGATAAACGGCCGTTATGGAAGCGCCCCTTATGGAATCAAGGACTGTATTGTTTATTTTATCCCTGACTAGTAGTA